>JACXGJ010006557.1:0-11430 GCA_016801105.1 Esox niger | reverse complement strand
TATGTGGTCAGCAGGGCTGTTTACTAACTATAACCCCTCACTGCTTACTGCTGTGCATTCAGAAACAACATCCCTGTCTCCCTTCCCAACTATCTATCTGCCCTCTCTATTTTCCTCTTTACCTCAGTCTCACCGACCTTTTGCTTGTTTCTCTCTCAGTCTTTTTCTCTTTCTCTCCTATCTTCCTGTTTCTGCCTCGCTGCTTCTCTCACTCCTTCTGCTCTTGCCTGTTCCCCTCTTTCCCTTTATTTCCCTGTCTGGTGGGGTTTGTGATGTGAATCCTCCCGCTCACTCCCCTGCATCTCTCTATTTTTATCTTCTCTGTGTGTGGGGATGGGAGGGTAGTGGAGGGACAGGTGTAGTTATGATGTTGTGTGTGTGTGTGTGTCTCTGTGTTTGTGTGAAAGGGGAGATGGAGGCTAAAGTAAGACAAGATGAGGTGTGAGATGAAGGGACAAGGAGAGTGTGTGTTCTTGTTTATGAATGACTAAGGGACTTTTCACTTCTAATACAGATCTCAGGACAACAATTTAAATGTACATAATATGTAAATAAATTCACATGACATCATTGGCATGTTTGGTTGGCAACTAGATATTTATAGTCTGAGACTCCAAATGACAATAAAAATCGAATTAGCCACTACCCTTTCCAACGGATACAGGACGTTCAATAGTTCAGGCCCTTTTTCTTTTAAAAACAAATAATAACAATATTAAAGATACATTTTATTTAAATATTGGGAAGGTAATGAAGATAAAGCACATAGCAACTGATAATGTTGAAATATTCTCAGCTGCTTGCTTTCATACCGTTACCTTCTTGCTGGTGACTCAGCACAACCCAGTCGATGTCTTGGATTCTGGAAGAAATTCTGTATTCTGAGCTGCTGCTGCTGCAAAAAACAACTCTCCAGCTTTTCCTTTTCATAAAGCTAGTGTGACAATTTCAGAATGTTACTACACTTTATTCAAATTTGTAATGCCGTTTTGTCTTTAGTCAATATTGCCTAGAGGAGAGACAGTGGGAAGGAGAGAGGATCTGAAGCGCTTGTGAGCTGGAATCAACCCCATGCTAATGTACAGCGGATGTGTGCACACGAAAGGCGCAGTGTAGATGGATAGACCAACCCAGCACAGGGACTAAATAAAACAAACTAACAGAAATAGTTATACATTTCTGTTTCTAAAGCATTGCACTGCTAATAAGATTTTTACTGTTAGATGTTCGGTCGACTCTGTGAGCCTCAATGCGTGGCTTTTTGGTGACTCTAGACAGGTATGGTTGCAAACTTTTGACCTCAAGTTTCTCCATCAGTTCAAGCTTGCTGTCTGGAATCCCCGGGACGGGATATTCCCGTTTGTGCCCATACCTAAAGATTAAAGATAAATGATGCCGGTCAATATTATCTTGAGTCACCCTCTAGCTTTGGGTTTAAGAGTAGGCGTAAGGAAGGCCGGGCTATGGTATTCTGTAGGGAGGTGTTCATTCCCGAGGAAGGCCTGGTATTCTGTATGGAGGTGTTTATTCCTGAGGAAGGCCAGGGGGTTGGTGCTATAGTATTCTGTATGGAGGTGTTTATTCATGGGGAAGGCCAGGGGGTTGGTGCTATAGTATTCTGTATGGAGGTGTTTATTCATGAGGAAGGCCAGGGGGTTGGTGCTATAGTATTCTGTATGGAGGTGTTTATTCATGGGGAAGGCCAGGGGGTTGGTGCTATAGTATTCTGTATGGAGGTGTTTATTCATGGGGAAGGCCAGGGGGTTGGTGCTATAGTATTCTGTATGGAGGTGTTTATTCGTGAGGAAGGCCTGGGGGTTGGTGCTATAGTATTCTGTATGAAGGTGTTTATTACTGAGGAAGGCCTGGGGGTGGGGGCTATAGTATTCTGTATGGAGGTGTTTATTCCTGAGGAAGGCCTGGGGGTTGGGGCTATGCTATTCTGTAGGGAGGTGTTCATTCTCGAGGAATGGCCTGTGGGTTGGGGCTATGCTATTCTGTATGGAGGTGTTTATTCGTGAGGAAGGCCTGGGGGTGGGTGCTATAGTATTCTGTATGGAGGTGTTCATTCCTGAGGAAGGCCTGGGGGTTGGGGCTATAGTATTCTGTATGGAGGTGTTTATTACTGAGGAAGGCCTGGGGGTTGGGGCTATAGTATTCTGTATGGAGGTGTTCCTTCCTGAGGAAGGCCTGGGGATTTTTTTTGTGGCATTGTATGTTTCACATATCACCATTAAATAGTAACTGATTGTAATTACCTCTGACCCTGATAAGAATCTGTTTCCATAGGGCCACACTAACACACACACACACACACACACACACACTATTAAGTCTAACTGGTATTAAATAGTGTTACGATTGAAATGAATATATTCAGTATGTCTGTCTATACGTCAGAAGGGGGGTTAGTGAGTTGAGTGGGGCGAACGAGTGTGTGAAGTCTGGTGAATGAAACTGGGATGGGTTGAATGAAGGGGGTAAGAGAGGGAGTACGGATGAATGGGCTGGGAGGGGGGTGGGAGTGGAGAGAGGGATGAGGAAGGAACTGAACAAAAGTTTGCCATAATGTGTTCGGGAGAGTAAGACGTGTGTGGGTGTGTGTCTGTGTGTGTGTGAGGGAAAGATTTCGTGATGGGGGCAGGGTACACGTCTGTCAGTTAAAAGAGAGACATCTGTTAGAAGGAGATGAGATGGGGATGAGATGAGGATGGATGGAGGAGCAGAGTGTGTGTGCCTGGGTGTGTGTGTGTTGTTGTGGGTTGGTGGGTGGTGGGTTTAGGTATAAGATGGAGCCGGACAAGTGAGAAGATAACAAGCCATTAGTTGAACCCGGGGCCTGACCAATGTTCCCTCTGTGACCTTTGTGACCTCTACATCAACAGGGGAGGAGTTAACCAGGGTGTAATTGCAGCATGTCCTGAAAGAGGTTTAACCACACTACAGTTACAGTTAGATTGTTCACAGCATCAAGACTTTCCTATGCAGTATCTCTCCATAAGTGTTGATTTACAACTACCCCCTTGTATGTATAGAATGTCCTGGTTTCTAGCCTCCTAGGTGACACAGGTACTCTGAGGTGCTGTTAGACCGAGCTGAACGCTACAGTGTAGGTTTCAACCCTTAACTCTCCCACTAGCTGACGAGTGGGCGATGCAAATTGACCAGCATCACTCTAGGAGTGGGGTGACATCGACAGCAGGGACTTCCTGGTCTAATCATGCTCTTGCCACTCCTTCAAGCAGGTGGGCGTCTGCAAGGCCAGCTGAGGTCGGCAGGTGAGTGAGCGTGCCCTCGTATACGTTGGTTGGAATGGCAGTTTGGACAGAAACAGAATGACTTGGCACAGGTGCGGATATGGAAAGCTTGATACAACTTCCAACTGTCCCGAATCTGTTGGTAGTTGTTGCAATGAGACATACTGTAGGTACGTAGAAACCACATAGACACACTTATGGTGAATGGGGTGTCTAAATAAGCAATAATGCATTGGGCCATAATACTATGCTTATATGCTAAGAGCTGTTCTTATATATGACACACTGCAGAGTGCCTGGACACTTGGCCATGGTGTTTTATAAATATAGTCCCCCAATATGTCTTGATTATATACTCCAGTTACCAACATAAATAGAAGAGTAGAAAGTTGTGATATCATACGCTTGTATTCCAAAGCTTTTGGACAACCAGCAATTCGGATTAACCCACGTTAACCAGTTTTTAAGGTGGATATTTTATTACAATTGAAAATTATTGTGGATTACCCCCGGAGGTGCCCCCCAGGGCAATGCACTTGGCCGGCCTTGCACGGGTTTGAGAGGGTAGTTATTGTCACAGATTGCCATGCCTCATTGCACTCTAGCGGTTCCTTTCGCTGGCTTCAGAGCCTGCAAGTCCAACTGAAGGAGAACGCCAAGGTGTGCGTTTTTTCTGACGCATAAGGGTTCCAGTATAGACTTCCTGGTTGAGTAAGCAGTATGATAAGAACCAGAACTGCATCTGATATACTTACGAAGACATGTAGCTTAACAATTACTGTCCCAAGTCTGCTGGGAGTTGTTTCCATGAAGCAGGGCTTTGCAGTATATAAGTAGTGTTTAACTGCTGTAAGTAAATACTACTTTTTCTCTTGGAAAGAAAGGTTTATATATATGTTTGATTTGCTTTTATTTGACAGACAAGTTATTAGAACTGTTTTTTTCTACATTACTGTAACACCCAGGCACGGCATGCGCGTGGTCATTACATTTCAATGTTCACTGTATTTAAGTTCTAGTTATTCTGTTTCTATCTTTAGTTTTGAATCCCTTGTGTTTACTGTTTTCACCTGTGTCCATAGTTTTCTCACCTGTGTCTCATTTCCCCCTAATCACCTCCCTATGTAGTTTTCCCAAGCTAAATAGGTCAGTCACTGTTCCCTGTCACGTCCTTGTTTTGAGTGTTTCGGTTTTCGAGTGCTGTTGCGAGTACTTACGTCCCATAATAAAGGTCTGTGTTCCTGTCTTCCTGCGTATGTGTCCTGCATTCCTGGAAGCGTAACAAATGGTCAGCACGCAACATTCATGATTAACAATGCTTTGTAGTATGTATTTCATTTTCATTTTCAGAATTCCCCCTGATTCTCACCTAAACGTTAACTTTTGTGTTTAGTTGGCAGAATTAAACTTTCTGTTAATGTACATTCCAGATTAACAAGATGTTCGGATGTTATGAACCACTTTATCAATGTAATTTATAAAAACATGTCTTCTTGGGGTATATACTTTTTTTCATATTTCTTTCAGTGTGTTGTACTTTGTCTGTTGCTTAAGCTGATTAAAGAAGGCATTGTTCTCTGTTTTGTAATTACACATTTGTGTATTTGGATCAACTATGATTATATATCCAAATAATAATATAGTCATTGTAGATCCAAATAAACAAGCATATAAAATGTGGTAAGGTAGCTCATTTTTCGACAGCTTAACCAAGTAATGCATGGGTTATTCTGAACCTGTAGTTAGCTCCCTGGTGTGGAGTGAAAAAAACATTATGAGGACAAATACTGGTGCTGAACCCATGTGACAACTAACACTCAGAGAAAGAATGATCACCAGGGGGAGGAGTTCTGTTTCACGCACACATAAACACTGATTAAGGGAGAGTGTGTGTGCGTGTGTGTGTGGTCTGTATTGGTGATTCACGCTCTGTTTGAGCAGTTGATGAAGGGTTAACTGGCAGATAAAGGATGAAGCAGAGAAGGAGGGCAGACCTCTCAGGTGTGAAGAATGGGATAAGAGAGAGGAGGGGAGGGGATGAAGGACGAGAGAGGGAGGGAGGGACTGAGAGATGAGTGAGAGGGAGGGAATGAGGGATGAGAGATGTAGGGAGGAAAAAAGGGATGAGAGAGAAGGAGAAAGGGAGATAAGATGGGGAGGAAATGAGAGATGATGGAGAGTGAGAAAGGACACAAGGGATGAGAGAGGATAGAGGATACAACAGATGAGAGTGGAGGGAACAAGGGAAAAGAGAGAGGGGTGGTGGAAAGGAGGGATGAGAGAGGAGGAAACAAGGGATGAGAGGGGGGAGCTTCATGTTTTCAGGCTCCGTTGCTTGGCAACGGAGAAGAGCGAGATGCCAGGTTGCTAGGTAACCATGGGGATGCGATGATGACTAACGTGGTGTGATAGGGACGGGGAGAGTGTAATGCGTCTCGTTTTCTATCAATGTATCTTCCACTTTCTCACTCGCTAGCATTCTCTTTTTGTGCTGTCATTGTCAATTCAATCTGTTGTTTAATAAGTTCACCTTGGTCTTTAGGATTAATCTGGTTTAGAAAAAGACAGGAATAAAAATAACTGACATTATCCAAAACCAAGATTGAGTAGCATGTCAGTAATGTAGTAAACCATCGGCAGATTCATAAGCCTGTGTGTCATATGGGCTCATAGTGGGCCTCTGAGCCATGGAGAAACTCTGATGAAAAGGACAGAGGAGGGAGGAGCACTAATAGAAAGAGACAGAGTGAAAAGCAGTGAGGACACTGTTATTACACTCCCTATGGGAAGAGATTATAGAGAGAGATAGAGATGGGGGAGAGTGAGAGACAAAGAAAGGGGGAGGGAGTGAGAGGAAGGGACAGGGAAAGATCAGGACAGAGAAGAAATAGGAGAGAAACAAAAGGCAGAGAGGGACAGGGAAAGAAAGAGGGAGAGACAAGAGAGAGGAGAGAAAGGAGCAATAGAGGGGGAGGGGGGAGGGGAAGAAAGAATAATGTTAGATTAGACTGTGTGGGGGGGTAAAAACTGGAAAATGGACATTTGAAAATGTACGGTTGGGCTGCATGTGTGTAATCCAATCTGGTTCATGTTTTGGTTTGTGACTGCATCTCATCATCGTTTGGCGTGTCATATTTTCAGAGCTCTCGGTGAAGTGTCTTGTGGGAAAAACTCAAAAGGCAGAAATGATAACAGAGTTCCCGTTGCTGTAATCCTCTTTCTCACCATCACACAAACACACACACAGACACACAGACGCGCAGACACTCCCTCCATTATGTGGTGTGGTGGTTCAGTCCAATGATTGTGCGTAGGCAGGGGGAGGGAGTAGAATACCATTTGATTGGATAATCCAAGGATTAAATATCCAAAATCCCAGTAAAATCCCCTCAGCATTACTGCAGGAAGTTAGATTAACTGTGTGTTTGTGTGTGTGTGTGTGTGAGTGAGTGGGTGGGTAAAGAGAATGTTGTGTGAGAGTGTGAGAATGTGTATGGGATTTTGTTAGTGTGTGGGCTGTGGGGAAGTGGACTCCCTTGTATGAGTGGTCCTTTAAATCAGGGTTCTCAAGCAATGCAGTTCCTTTTCATGTTTTCACACATGAAGATGGATGACAGAATCCACACATGTGATGTATGATGTAATAGGCTAGATTTCGCTGTGTGTGTGTGTGTGTGTGTGTGTGTGTGTGTGTGTGTATCTGTGTGTGTATGTGTGTGTGTGTGTGTGTGTGCAGATGGTTTGTGTTAATTAAGTCCTAATTGGAACGTGAGTCATTAGATGGTCTTGGAAGGAAATTAAAAACATGTGTATGGGACAAAAATACTGAAACTTGTTTGGGTATGGACAGTTGAAGGAATAAAGAGAGATGTCTGAGAGATCCCAAAGGTGGATGGAGAGAATGAGAGGTTTACAGTGCAGAAGCACCAATAGAGAGGAAGAGAATATAGAAAGAGAGAGAGTCTGGTGGAGTGAGCAGGGACTAGATTTTATTAGCATTTCTCTACTCTAGGGAATTTCAATCAGTAGCTGTATAGACTCAACCCTGGTCCCCGCTCCTCCCTCTCCTCCCTTCCCTGCTCCTCCCTGCTCCTCTTCTCCCCCCACTGAATACTACACTCCTGCCTCTGTTTTTCTTTCTTTTCCTCTTTCCCACTTTTCTGAGTATTTCTGTCCATTTCCTTTTCTCTTTTCTGAATATTTCTGTCCATTTCCTTTTCTCTTTTCTGAGTATTTCTGTCCATCAGTTTCCTCCCTTTTCTTGTCTCCCTCTTCCACCTCGTTCTTTGTTTATCTAAAGAGCACAGCCGTCGCCCCTAGCAACTGGCATCCTTGTTTACCTGCCGAGCGTGTCGTCATGGGATTGCCATGACAACATGGCAGTTGCCATGCTGATGTTGAAGTGCCATTGTGTCTGAGGAACCTTGACCTCTCACCAGTCTTTTCGTCTTTCCACTCCTTCCTCTGTTCGTCTCTCTTTCCATTACCCATTGTTCCTCTTTTTCATAGTTTCCAATCTTTCCACCCAGCTCTTAAATTCCATTTGTCTTTCCATCGTTACTTGGTGATAGACACATACTGTAGCTGACCCTGTGCACGCACACAGTAGAAGGCAAGGTGTGGCGGGGGGGGGGGTGGATGAAGGGATAGAGAGCGTTCGAATGGACACATGTCCTGGTCCAATCCGCTCGGTCTATAGCTCATTACACAGAGACAGATCAATGAACAAGACAGGCCTGATTAATGACTGAACAGACACACTGGGGATGTGTTGAAAGACGGATGGATGGATTTGTGGACAGATGATGAATTATGCTGGGTGTCAATAGTCTTCATAGACATACGGTATACTTTGGATTGTGTGTGTGTGTGTGTGTGTGCTACACTTGTGTTAGATCAATACAGTCAGGTGGTGACAGCTAAGAGCAGATAAATCAGTAGTATGGATCAGTCTTCCTCTGATCTCCTCCTCTATTCAATTAACTCCTTCATTACGCCAACCATAAAGGACATTACTGAGACCTCTCCTTTCTCTCCTCTTGCTCTAGTTTCTCCTCTCTCCCTCTCCTTTCCCCTCTCTCATCCCATCGCTCTCCTTCCCATCTCTCGTCTCTCCTTCTGTCACGCTCTTTCTTCAACCAAGATCTGGTTTACTGTTATTTCTCGGTGTCATCCTCCTTCTCATAACCCCCATCTCCTAGCCTTACTTACCTACCTTCTCTCTTCATCTCCCTCCTCCCCATTTTGCTTCGCCCCAACCTGTCTCTCTATTCATTCCTCTCTTTTTACTCCATCCCTTTGGCTCTTCCTGATTGGCTGTCTCATTGCAATGACTAAGAACTGTGTGTGTGTGTGTGTGTGTGTGTGTGTGTGTGTGTGCACGCGTGTGTGTGTGTGTGTGTGTGTGTGTGTGACTAAGCGTTGCATCTCTGTAGTCGTGACATTTTCAGAGGCTGCACTAGTCACGACTGGATCAGTCTTTTTCTCTTTCCTTTCTTTCACTCATCCTCTTTAATCCTTTCTCTCTCCTTCTGTTTGTTCATATATTTCTGTCTTCTTTACTCACATGTTCTCTTCATCCTTCTCATGCTCTGTTTTTCTTGTTTGTTTTTGGCCTTTAGGCATTCCCTCCCTGTTTCTCGTTCTCTCCCTCTCTATCTCACTCTTTCTGTCAGCTCTCTCTTTCTGTCGTGTGCCCCCCCTTTCATTCAGTCTCTTCCTCCTGGCAGGTTGTTCTCTCTCATAGCCTCTCTCGTTCTCTAGCACTTTCTGTCCTATCCTCTCTCCATGCTGTCTTCTTCATTTCACCCTCTTAATTTTTTTAATTATTTTCACAATCTCTCTTTCTGTCTTTCTTTCTTTCTTTCTTTCTCTCTCTCTCTCTCTCTCTCTCTCTCACACACACACACACACACACACACACACACACACAAACAAACATACACTTCTCTTGCTTCTCCTCTCTATTCTAATCCCAAATGCTGCTGTAATCCTTAATCTCATCACTCCTCCATCCCTACTACTACTCCAGTGTGTGTGTAATGGTGTATGTGTGTGAATCATAGGGTGTTAGCGGGAGTTTGTTTGACAGAGAGAGGGAGCAACAGAGAACAGGGGCTAGACATTTTAAGGCCATGTTGTAAATACACCTGCCACCTGTTACTAGCCTTGAGTCTGACACACAAATGCATACATGCACACAGACACTAACACACAGACATTAACACACAGACACTAACACAAAAACGAACACATGATTGTGTGTTATGCCTTATCGAACAAGCAGGGTGGAACAAATGTATGTATTGTACCTTATAGAACACACAGAGTGATACACATGCATGTATTATACCTTATAGAACACACAGATTGGTTAATATTAATGTATTATACCTTATAGAACACACAGAGTGGTTAATATTAATGTATTATATCTTTTAGAACACACAGAGTGGTATATTTCAACACTTTTTCTTTTGAATATTTCAACCTCATCCACACCTTATTTCTTTTGAATATTTCAACCTAGTCTACACATTTTTCTTTAAAATATTTCAACCTTGTCTACGCCTTGTTCTTTAAAATACAGCTCTGGAAAAAAATTCTCTTCTCTTTCCAAAATTTGAAAAGGACAATTTTGAGTGCGGAACAGAAGTATTCAATTTGCAGTGGTCTCTTAATTTGAACCCTTCTGTTCCTCAACCAAAACCTTCCTTTTTGACTTTTTTGGAAAGGAAAGAAAAGGTGCAGTGGTCTCATATTTTTTTCCAGAGCTGTATTTCAACCTCGTCTACACCTTGTCCTTTAATATATTTCAACCTCTATTGAAAATGACATTTTACAATTACTACTTAGGAAAAAAGGTTCACCGATACAGTCCTAGTCATGAAACTTTCCAGTCTTTGAAAATAAACAAAGTGATCCTGCGCATCTCTGTGAATACCCTTATTAATTTATAAAAAATATATTTTGAGTATGTCACACATTTTCTGTTGGGGGAGAGTTCTCATATGGGGCCCCTGGGTTCAGTTGACTTGGAGCTGTAGCCTCAAAGCCCTTTCTACAAAGGTCCGCTTCAGGAACAGTTTGTTGATCAAAGCCTCCCCATCACATGTATTTGATGATGCTCTGTACATGAGCTAGTTAAAGCTGATCTCATCTCGGAATCTTTGTTGATCTTGAATCTGGAATGATCTTAACTGATCCTGCATTCATTCTCAGCTGATCTCCATCTTGTGTGTATCTTGTCTGAACCATGTTTAGCCGTTGCATGCTGTTCCGCCTTTGTATTCAGGTTCTCTTTGTCTGCGTTTCAGATGAACCGACCCATACAGGTGAAACCAGCAGACAGCGAGGGGAGAGGAGGTAAAACACACACACACACATGCAAACAATAACACAACCCATCCAATGTTATAATTACACCTATACAGGGTGATTACCCAACACTATCTGGAGCAGTGCTGGTCACTTCAGGCTCTGTTCAGACTGACGGTTCCTTTATTTAACAAAAGACACGTTTCACTTAAATACATCATATGCCCATGATCTGCCTACAGAGTGAATTCTCTTAATGTGTATACTATCAGAGAAGGCCTCCAAAACACTCAGCACGCGTTCTTTCTCCACATCACTTTGGGTTGCACTGCATCCTGGTGGTTGGTAGCAGTATTGCAACACATATTTATTCCTTTTTTAATAGTTGTTTTTTGTTTCCATTGCTGTGTTTTATTAGTTTTCATTTAGTATTACTATATATTTTTTTAGAGGGGTATCTAATCTAACCCTCTATGTGCTCCTGGTCTTCCCCTCTTCTAGAAGATAGGAAGTTGTTTGTGGGCATGCTGGGTAAACAGCAGAGTGACGAGGATGTCAAGAGGCTGTTTGAGCCCTTTGGAACCATAGATGAGTGCACAGTACTACGAGGTCCGGATGGCACCAGTAAAGGTAGAACACACTAGGAATGACCTGGTCTGGGTTGCTCGTTCAGGTTATCCACTTCGGTGTTGATTCTGACTGCGTGTGTTGTTGTTTCAGGTTGTGCATTTGTGAAGTACCAGGGACATGCTGAAGCTCAGGCTGCCATCAGCACCCTGCATGGGAGCCGCACACTGCCTGTAGGTCCTTCACACACCCACACACACACACACACACACACACACACACACACACA
>JACXGJ010006556.1:0-33890 GCA_016801105.1 Esox niger | reverse complement strand
TCTGCTCTTGTCATGTTGGCTTGGAATGAGAACATTCTCCTCTCCTGAAATGTTTTCTCTTCAGGATTGGTCTGGGACTTGGGCCAAGTTCTACAATTAGGCCGCACAGTTCCTGTCCATCTGGTTCGCTAGGCTGGTTGTATGTGTGTGTGTGTGTGTGTGTGTGTGTGTGTGTGTGTGTGTGTGTGTGTGTGTGTGTGTGCGTATGCATCAGGAGGAACCCCCTACCCCTTCAAAGTGTTTTTTTCTCTTTCTCTCTCTATTGTTCACTCTCTCACTCTTTCTCACTCTTTCTCACTCACTCACAAAAACACACTCATATCTTAAGCACACATAGTTGCTTGGACATATTTGTAAATATATGCACATGCATGCTGTCTCTTTCTCTCTCTCTCACACACACACACACACACACACACACACACACACACACACACACGCTAACAAAAACAGTTTACAGAGTGCAGTGTGTCAGTGAGGAATCCTGTGGAATATAGATGAATTAATATATATGACAGAATCCATGGCACCGGAGCAGTGGAATATTTATTGTGTCTATATAACTATATATACAGGTATATACAGGATCACTGTACTGTACTTTTAGTACACATTACCCCAAACGTAACAGTTTTTCTCCTCACAGCCTCTCCTTTGTTAAATCTCATCCACTTTGCTGTTAATCTACATCAACGGTCCCCTTCGTTCATACTTATGAATATCTCCTGGCTTGGTGGTTGCATGCGTTTATAGTGTGTCATTGTAAGTGGGGGGTTGTAAATCACACTTCCGACCGGATGTCAGGAGGCCAGGTGGAAAGTGACAGAAGGAAATCACACAATATATATGCTTGTCTTTGTGGAAAAGCTACAATTAGTCTGACAGACAACTGAGTCATTGCGGGTTGACCGTTAAGCCCTTGGTTGGGGCCGACACTTCAATCTGTTCAAACCCACAGCAAATGTAGTAAATGTTGAAAGATCTATTGTTTAAAAGTGTAATTTTTGTATATTTCTCTTTATGTTCGGGAGGCGCTATGTTCACCATGTATTCTGGAACGTGTGGTGTTTTATGGACAGACCAATACAGAGTAAGTAAATTCTACTGGAAAATTCCTATTTCCTCGTCCTAGATTGCATTGAGGAGATCTTGTGTTGTTATGACACAAACGCATCATGAAACAAATGCATCAGCCATCCTCATCACACCCATGTATCATGTATCAGTGCCGTTGTGCTATGTTGCTGTGCCTTTTTAAGGCTGAAGAGTGGGTCTAAGTCATGACCATGTGCCACACTAGCATCTCACTCTCCATTTAATAGTGACAGTTGAAGTCAACAACCCCTTATTGAGTGGAATTGATATAGAGAACTGTAGAGCAAAGTCAGGGACCAGGTTGCATATCCCAACATGGTTAAACAGGCAGACTGATATACATTGTAGCTTAATAAGCAAGTGCTGAACAGCCAGGTCCTTTCATCTCTCTGTCTCTCTTACTGTATCTGTCTCTCACTCTTTCTCGCTGTCTCTGTTGCTCTCCCAGTTTTTGACTCTGTCTCTCTAATTCTCTGTCGTTCTCTCTCTTCCTGTCTCTCTCGTTGTGTTATTCTCTTTCCCTGTCTCTCTCGCTGTCTCTGTCTCTTTTACTTTGCCTGTCAGTCTCTCTGTCTGGTAGGGGGGCTCTTAATTGGGCCTGTCCAATGGAGAAACAGGTGTATTGTTCTGTTAGAATGGCTGTGAGGTATGTGGCTGTAGCTTATTAGCGTTTGCAACCACTGTGACTGTTAGGAGCTCATTTGGTCGAGATTATAATTATTTAACCATGGCATACGGAATGTGCTAATGTGATATAACTGACTGAGGAGTAAACAAAACAATTGTTCTCACGAATTTCATGGTAGTCCTAACTGGTTGTATAGTTTCTGCATTCCTCTTACAGCTAATAGATTATCTGGTTCACTAGGTTGGCGTGGAGGTCTGGTGACCTCCAGTGGTGGATTTAAAGACAGCTCGCCAGTCCCAGTCCCTGACAACTGAAAGAATTATTCCGTTGCACTGCGTTCTAGCCAAACCTCAGTCTGAAACTACAACAAGCCCACTCCTCTTTCCATGAATATGGGTGAAAGGAGTAACATACCAATAAGTCTAATTGTTAAGACTATAGAGATGGATGGATGTCTAATCACTAGTGTCTATTCCAGCATGTGGAGAGTTCACCTCCATGCAAGAGTAGTCAAATTCTGTATAATTTATTGTGTGCATTTCGAGTGTTAACCCGAAAGTCGATGACTGTAATCAGACATTTGGGGAGGTGCTTCTATGATGGCCAAATGTTAAACACTGGTTCAGTAAAACTTAGGGTACTGTTGCCGTTGCATTTGAGATGTTTTCTTTACAATGTTAAAAAAAGATTTCTCCAACACCATATTAAAACTACATGATCAGTGGGTGTATGAGAGCTTTCAAATCAGACCTTAGTAAGTACACTGTACATGAGTCATAGAAAAGTTTGTTCCTGTTTTAGTCACCACTTTGGTCACATTTGTGTGTCAACCAAAAACACAAAAGGCTTCCCACCCAACCTGTCAAGGCTGCAGGAATAGTGGGTGACAAGAAACTGAAACAACTTGAAGGTGCCAACACTAATGACTTTCATCAGCTTTGATCACAGAAAAGATCAAACAGTCGCTCCTTCGTCCTCACAGGTATGCAAGAGTCATCAGGAGAGTCATCAGCCAATGAAGTTGATGCCCCACCCTGTTGACTATATCAAAAATAGTTCATGCCTAATTAAATTGAAACTAATAAATTCAACCTCATATGGCACGTGGGGGTGTGGTATATGGCCAATACACTGTGTCTATGCGCTGTTATTGGTCAAGATGCATTCAAACAATTGCATATATTACTATAGTATGGGATACCTACAGTGTCACTGTATTACAATTAGCTGCATCATTGTGAGACCAGAGTTCAAACACTGCTTGAAATTTTGCCAGCGGGGGGCAGTGCAGTTGGCCAGATCTGTCAGAGTTTGATGGGAGGGTAACCAGCATGTTTGCAGTATCTGAGCACAAAGTCACAGTGTCAGAGTAAGTGTTTGAAGCGCTACCTGTTGCCCAAAATAATAATAATTTACAATGTTTGCTAGCCGCAAACTACAACCAGTATTCAATAATTAGCTAGCTGACTAATGTGTTCTGACAAAATGTATCCGCCTGGACATCTGATCAGCTTTCTGGTTTCGCTTAGTTGCCAGTTCATGATCTTTTGACAACAGTGTTTTAAAAGAGCCTGAAGTATGAGAAGTATAATAGGAAGGCAGCAGTGCCAGGGAAGAGGGCTGATAATGCAGACAACTATCTACTATGTTAACAGCTGTGTGTTGAGCTTTTCTGGCTCCCAGAGCTGCCAAGGCATCACAAAACTGGGATGCCACACCACAGAATGGAGGTCCAGCAGCTGTAAGACTGTAAGATTGTTCACAAGATGGCAGATTCCATCACAAACTCCCTAGCGGTCCATGACCTAGACAGATCTTCGGGGGTGTGGGTGCAGCACACAGAGACCTGTACTCTTTTTGCTGACCTGATATGATATACACATTTCTTTACTTATTCCTTTGAAAAATGTAATGGAAATCAATTAATTAGGAATACAATAAATTATTATGTTTTGAAGTGGGCTAGCACCACCCTTAGCCTAGGGCTAGCTAGCACCGATTTTTTAGGGCTAGCCCCAGAAACACAGTGACAAAATAACTGGGGTGAAACGGGATAGAGTTTAAAATCATAAAACGTTTATTGTCCAATCACAAAACCTGACCTTTCACTAAATTGGCATACTCTCTTGGTGAGCGCAGTTAACAACAGCTACACTTTATTTCTATTTCAGTCCTTTCACTCAGCAAACCTTTGTTGTTTTGTTATACCAGCTTCATCTTAGCAAAGAAGTTATCGCAGATAACCTTTTTTTACATAAATCTGGCAAATATGTCAAAAGACTAAAGATTATTAAACTGTAGCATTATTCGCTTTCCAGAACATTTTTCTTAGATAGTATTAAGATTGGTCTTGTGTCGTATCTGACCGCATACAAATATGAATTTATAGCCTTGGATTAAATCTTAGCCCTGGGTTAATAAACTCTTATGTCAACACTGTGATGGAAATTTCATCGATAGACACTCAAAGGAGTAAGCCAGAGACAAAATTCTCTTGGCACAATTAGCAGTTTATTTGCAAATAGAGAGACGCGTCAAATGCTTACAGAATAATAATTAGAGGAGCTTCTAAAGTAAATTACATGAACAGCTCGTATTTATTATAGTTGAAAAGGGGTGTGGCAAGATGACACCCATCAATCTTAGGTCACACAGGTGGGAGGGTTATCCCCCCTATCTTATCCTTCCTTCCATAATGTCCCCTGTTGTGTTTACCTAAAGGGCCAACTGCCCCTACCGTCCCCCACAATCACATTCCTAAGGAACAAAGGACAGATACCCTCAATGGTTTAGCCAGTTGAGCAGATGGTCAGAGAACCTAATGATTCTCTGAAATAATATAGACATGTGTGTCACAACCACAGACCAGAGTTACATACAAGGCAATAGATAAGCAAACATGTCTCCAAAATACATTAGTTAAGAAATTGCCACAACAACACAGAACTAAGCTCACACAGAGTTAGTCTTAGCCTCGGGATAATATAGCCTGGGGCTAAGAACAATGTGGTGTGAAAAAGCCTTATGTCACAAAGCACATGTTGTCTCAGAATGGTTCCAGGAACACCAAATAAAAGTTCAGTGATTTGGGTGCATTGTCGCCAGTCCTCCGGTCATAAAAGCATAGTTTGGATGAGATGGACCAGACTGTTTGCATGATGAAGGCAAATTAATCTACAGCAAATCTGAAATTATGTCACATCAGAAGTGACCAACATCTCCAGTAATTATTTGACACCATGTAGATTCCAAACCCTGGGTCTACAAGGTGTCCAATCTGGTACCAGGGGATGTATTTAAATATGGGCCTCATTTGAAATATGCATAATATACTGCTGTCACCAAATTTCGGTTTGGTGGAGAGTAAGGCTCGTTAAGGAAATGGTTTCAGTTAAGCCATCCCTTGTTTCTAGGAAACCATAGACAAATGTGTCCTCTGACCAATCATTTACAAAGAGTTAATTATTTCATTGAGTCTGGGAAGGAAGAAACCTTAAAAATATGGAAAGAGTGGCAAGTATTGTCCAAATAATGAAGTCAATGGAATGTGTTGTGCTAATGGTGATTCTATCGTTATGGACATTATGATACTTGCACACAGAACTGTTATGGATGTTACATGATGATATGACTAAATTTTTCTGCCAGATGTTTGTCCATTAAAAGAATATCAAGTTGATCACAAATACAAGGTAGACATTTTTTATGTTGCCCATTATCAGAACCATCACTCCTGTGTTCCACAGGCACTTTGTGTTTGCTAAGCCAAGTTTATCATAATAAAAGGCAAATTGATCATTAGAAAACCCTTTTGCAATTATGTTAGCATCACTGAAAACTGTTGCGCTGATTAAAAAAGTAATAAAACTGTCCTTTTGGCTAGTTGAGTGTCTGAAGCATCAGCAACTGTGAATTCGATTACAGGCTCAGAACAGCCAGAAACAACAAACTTTCTTCTGAACCTCGCCAGTATTCTTAGTTTGAGAAGTGAAGGTTATCCCATGTGAGAAAATGTCAAGAAACGGAATATATCAAACAATGATGTACACTACTCCCTTCACAAAATAGCTGTCTATAAACAGAATAGAGCAAGAGAAAAAAATGTTGGAGTGTCTGGTTTGAGAAATGGACACCTCACAGGTCCTCAACTGGCAGCTTCATTAAAAAGTTACTGCAAAAAACCACCGGTCTCAATGTCAACAGGTGAACAGGTGAGTACATTGGCACAAAGAAGAACATTTGTGAGACACAAACCATTTGAAAAGATGCTGGAGGAGTGCAATGAGATGGTACTCTCTGGACGGCGCTTGATAAGAGCCAATGCCTCCTACAACAGGACAATGACCAAAGTACAGCACCACACTATGTAAGAACCATTTATGAATGAAGCAGTCAGCTGGTATTCTGTCTATAAGCACTACAATCTCAACCCTATTTAGCTGTTGTGGGAGCAGCTTAACCATATGGTATGTAAGAAGTGCCAATCAAACTTGTGGGAGGTCCTTCAGGAATCACGGGGTGATGAAATCTCTTCAGATTACCTCAACAAATTGACAACTTGAATGCTGCAAATGAAGAATTCTTTGATGAAAGTAGTTTGAAGGACACAATAATTTCAATAAGAAAATCATGATTTCTAATCTCGTCAGTGACTGTATTTCCTATTCATTTTGCCATATTTCCTATTCAAACTCATTACATGTATATTGTCGTGTAAAACACGGACATTTCTAAGTGACATTCATTAAGTCACAAAGCACATGCTGTCTCTGAATATTTCCAGGAACATGACCGCCATTTCAGTTGCCTGTGCATTCCCCAGGCCTAAACCATGAAACCATATTTGAGATGAGATGGAACAGAATTTCCACAGCATTAATACGCCATAGTCCGATCTGTGATGCGATTATATCTGTAAAGGAAAGAACAACCATGAATCCAAATAATGGATTCCATAAAATCTGTTGAATGTATTGTGTCAAATAGAATTCTCTCTTTGTGGAAATGATGATATTAGCAACAGAAGCCTTATGCAAGTTACATGATGACATTGCCAATCTCTTTGCCAAGACTGAATAGAATGTATGTATTTTACCTTAACAAGGGCCACAGGAACAGTGGAAGCCCAATCATCCCATGACATGACAGACCCACTACCACATCCTACAGTAGGTATGGTGTTGGTACCAGCTCATGCCGTAACATTCTTATTTCCACACTAAAATTCCAACTGGTGTGCATGGCCAATTGGTGTGCATGGCCAATTGGTGTGCATGGCCAAGAGCTCTGCCTTGGTGTTTTCAATGCCAGTGCCTCTGAATCATATTGCAAGTCAATGACCCCAAGCGCACATTGACATCCCCCAAAAAATGGTTAATTGACCAACAAAATCAACATTTGCAATGGCCGTCTCTTGAATCCCCTTGAAAACCTAAAGTAGGAGGCTGGAGGGCAGGCCCAGCATTGTGGGTAGGCATTAGGGGCAGTGCCTGCCCTAGAGAACTTATATGCCCCCTCCCAAATAAAACACATGGTTGACTGAACATTTTTCATCTCTTGAAACCCATTGAAAACCTGTTGTATGAATTGAAGAGGGCACTCCATAAAGGAAGACTGAAGGATCTCAAAGATTTGGAAAGATCCAGAGGATTGGTCTAAGATCCTTCTCCAATCTCATAAGCAAATAATTGGAAGGCTTAGTGTTGCTGTCCTCAAAAAGGTAGAGTGAACTAAGTGCTGAAAACAAGGGTGCCAATGTTAATGTTTAATGTTTGCAGAAATTCTAATGATTTTCTAATTGTGTGATTTTAAGCTGAATTCCTCAAATTATTAATTAAGTACAACATATTCAACTTTTACAATTACAATATTGCTCATAACCTGTGTTAGTTATTGTCTACAGCCTTCATGTCAAAGGTTTATTGTGGAATGACAATACTGAAGTGTGTGTTCTGTAAATTTCAAAACAAACATCTTTGTTCTTTCAGGAATAAATCTCAATCTTCCCCGTTGAGAAGGAATGCTCAGTATGACGACAAACATGAGTGCTGATTTTCTGGCCATTATTCATATGGACACGGACGTTCTCACTTTTTTCCCCATCCGAAGAATTATAGTATTATCCGTCTTGACGTTCTTTTTCCTGGCCACCGTGCGCTTGTTGCTGCGCCGCGGGAACCAGGCAGTGATGGGAGAGGGTCGTGCGGTGTTGATAACAGGCTGTGACAGTGGATTCGGTAATCACTTGGCACGTCGGCTGGATGCTCAAGGATTTGTGGTCTTTGCCAGTTGTCTATTTCCAGGTGGAGTTGGAGCCCAGACACTGCTCAGTGAGAGCTCCGGCAACATGAAGATTATCAAACTAGATGTCACTAAAGATGAGGATGTCATGCAAGCAAGGACTGTGGTCCAGTCTAACCTTCCAGAAAAAGGTACGCTTTTTTACAAATAGGTTTACAGAAGTTCCTCCTAACCACTTTGCGTGTCATTTCTTTTTCAAAAGCAGCAGTTTACACTTCAGGGTATTCAGATGTTCATGTTTCTTCTTAGCAAAAATGGCTTCTTTAAAATACCACATAAAATGTGAGACACTATTCACCAAATATATTTAGTAACATTTCTGAACGTTTTATTTCATTTGATTAGATTCAACTGTATTGTCATTGAACATTACAAATAGGCTACAGCGAAATGCAGATAGCATCTAACCAGAAGTGCAAATAGAGAGCAGAAAATGTACAAGTATTTACCATGTAATATGTTTCATTTGAAGGGCTTTGGGCAGTAGTGAATAATGCTGGCATTTCAGACTGGTCTGAGACTGAGTGGAACACTGTGGATGATTATCACAATATGGCCGAGATCAACTTATTTGGAAGTATCAGGGTTTCTATTGCTTTCCTCCCGTTGGTTCGTGCATCAAAGGGTACGTTTATTTAAAAAAATGTAACCGTCATTGATCACAATCAATCTACAAATTATCACAGTACTCTAAAATGCATCTATTTCTGCAGGACGGATGCTGTATGTGTCTAGCGTCTTTGCGTTCTTCAACTGTCTGACCATGGGGGCCTACAGTATGTCCAAGAGAGGGTTAGAGGCATTTGCGGACTGCCTACGAGTAGAGATGGACAGTTTTGGTGTAAAGGTAAAACAAACCCTTGGTAATCATGTCAATTACTGTGTGTGTGTGTGCGTCTTTTTAATACTCCCGGCATTTTGATTTGCACATTATTTATAAACACCACGTTGTGTTAACGATCTAGGTTAGCATCATTCAGCCAGGTAACTTTGCTTCTGCCACCAACATCCTGAGGAAGAAAACGGGAACAGACATTTGGGAGAAACTGGGCCGGGAGCGTCAACATTTGTTCAACAGAGAGTATTTGGACCTGGCTTGTGACTACTACATGTCCACATGTTCAGCCGGCTACCAAGACAGCCATTTGGTCATAGACGCCATGGTGGACGCCCTCACAGTGGACAGACCGAAAAGCAGGTACCTGCTAGTATCCAAGTTAGATATGGTGTTCTTCTATGCCTTACCCTACCTGCCCACTTTCCTCACTGACGCGTTGTTCTTTCTCAGTCCCATGTACAAAAAAAGGAAAGAAATGCTTTATTCCAAATAGAGAACACGATACATTAACACGAATAATGGAGAATAATTCAGTCCGGTCTGCGTATGGATATTATCTGTGGGTCTGCATGGAGTTTGACGTAAGACGAAGGTCGTTTGGCAAGCCATCGCTAGCTAGTGTTAGCTTAACAGCAGTACGTCTGCCAAAACAGCTAGCATGTTACCTACATTAAACTGCATGCCGAGAGATTAAAATGGGAGTTGACTGTACTGTGGTAGAATTAGGTAAAATGTTGCACTACCTTCTTTTGCTGGGCCAAGAATTAGGTAAAATGTTGCACTACCTTCTTTTACTGGGCCAACAATAAGTGAATGGCTTAGCGTGTTACTGTACTATGTGTCCTCTATAATTCAGTACTGTAAGTGCAGGTGACTGTAATTGAGAGCAAGGATGGACAAGTGGTGATGGTTTTGTGGTCCCAGGATACATCTCTAATAATAAATTGCCTTGGGAGCCAATACAGCTCCTCATGATGAATTCCGATTTTTTTTGCCCCCCCCCCCACACCCATTCAACCTAACCCATTCCTGATCTTGAAGATTTCATGGCAAAATCCAGGCTCTGTACAGACACACTGTAAATGTTCTCTGTGAGAGGTGTCAATCCTACATTCTTCTGGATAACAGCATCTGCTAAATGACGAACACTTAAAGAATTCAACATTATATAACTAAATCTATTAGCAGATTCTGATACCATTCCATATCTTGTTCGATGAATAAATCTTTGACCATTTACCAGGCTCTTAGCAAAAGTATTTCCTTACTCAAAATTTGCTATGCTTCTTTCAAACTCTTCATCTATGTCTAAGATTGACTGACAGTCCAGACCGACTTGCTAATTCATATTTAAAACATTTTAAGTTGTTATCGAAATGTTTTCTATGTACATATTTTTTCCTGAACAATAGCAATACGACAATGGTAACAATGTTATGACATATTTTTGTAAAACATGTTTCCAAACATGTATTATTCACATTCCAAAAATTCTGTGTCAAATTGTGTACCCCTAAAAAGCTTAGCCTGTTATTTCCTCATAGTAAATCTCCTGTGACACCAGGGTGGCAGCCTTTTTGTGGGTCTAGTAAATATGCTTATTACAGAAATGTACATAAACATGGTCAGTCAGATTTAGTCTAATGATGGTATTTTTGTATACAATAAATCTCCAACTCCATTTGGTCTCACAACTACTGACTGACGTCACATTTTTGAACAGTGTTTTGCTATATTCTGTACTTTGAACAATGAAATGCTATGTGCAATAAAGTTGTCAAGAATAGTATGTCATTATAATTATTATTTTCTCTAAGGAATTCTGAGGTTTTAGTTTTGCTCATGAGTTGCACCTTCCTTGATGCATAAAACAGCAGTTGGTGGGGAACACCCAGAGTCTCTTGCTACAGCATTTCTCCATCTCTATGCAAATGTTTGTAAATTTGGAGTTGTGTGAAAAATGTCCCTTGGTGAAAAATTTCCCTTCCTGCTCAGGGGACCGTAACATGCCGTAACATTACCTGTTGCATTCATACCTGGGTCTACTGACTACAGAACCAGGTACAGTATCACGTGGGAATGTTAATATAATTGCTACAAACCCCCCAAAAAATTCAGCAGTGTCTTTTACACTGTGTTTCAAACTTCCTGCGCTCGGGTCTTGTGGTGTTGACCCGAGTGCAGGAATCTAAAACCTGTTTAACTGTATGTAGGTCACTGGCAACATAGCAGTTGAAGGTATTCTAGTGTTGCTCACAGATCCTCAAGATAACAGTTTCACTTCTACAGAGATTTTCTTTCATCACACTAATTGTATGAAACACTGCATTGCTCCATACTGCATAAACTACTGAAGAAATAAAAGCTGCTAAATAGAACCGTGAAGGCTTCGTATTGTCCATGTGTGTGTCCCTGAAAACTTTCACTAATAGAAGGGTCTGTGTGGAAATCTTTCACCACAACTTTTTTTTTCTATGTGCATGGTCTGTGATATTAAAAAACATGTCATTTTCCAATCATCTGTCTCCTGTTAAAGAATATAGAATGCCATGGGAATTGTTTGCGATGAGTCAGATGAGTCATTGAGAGAATGAGGGTGAAAATGAAGGACTTACATAATGAATACATAAATAAAAGCAGATAGCATGAAACGCTAGTGGCTTTGAAGCAAATACTGTAGACATTCTCATAGTAGTAGTGCCTTCACTATTGTGCTTTATTTCCAGTTACACCATCGTCTTGTATGTCTGTTTCATGGGTTCCACTTTTAGCTTGTCTTCATTATTTTAAATATTTTTTACTCAACACAAACGTTCATATAGGACATTTTCTCTAAATTCGCTCAAACCCAAAACAATATTGTTGAAGTCAGATTTCATCGCTGCACCGCAGCTGTGTTTATCGTGTCATCCTAAAGTTCCCTAGATGTTTAGTAATGATACAGCTGATGTCTGATTCAAATGCTGATATTCTCTTAGTAGCAGTCCCTTCACTATTGTGCATTCATTCCAATTTTAACACTCGTCTTGTACAATTGTTTTATGGGTTCCACTTTTAGCTTCTTTTGTTTTTATGCCGCTTGACACATTTCTTTTTCCTTTTAATTTAGAAAACAGATACTACGTGATTTTTAGATCACCTTTCCCTTACAAGCTTCTACATAGCCCTGGTGACTGAATTAAAACAAGATGTTATGAGAGTAAAGATGGTCTGAGCATGTCTTTTGCTGATAGTGAACACGGGGAAGTGAATTAAGTACTGTATGCTTGCATTACTGAATACAATGTACTGTACTGTGTTCCAAGGCTGTGATGGTGAGGGATAACAGGAGTCAATTTGATATCAATCAGGACCCCTTTCCCCCGGTATGATCACATCCTACTTCCTAGTAAGCATCTGAATAGTCTATTTGTTAGAAAGCTCTTACCCTAAATCACTTTTACTGAAAACATGGGTTCATGGAAATCATCCCATTCAAATGTTACTGAATGTTTATTTGTACTTTTTCTCAACAGAGATGGTATCTGTTTTGGGATAATGCTTATCATTTAGAGACATTGCATAATTATGTCCGTTTACATATTTAGCTTTTTTGTCATGTTTTGCTATTAACTATTTTTACAAAAGAGGAGAATTATGCTGTGAATATGGCATTTTTTACATAAAAAAATGCTAATAAAAAATTATGTCTTTTAGAAACAAGTGACATTAAAGTCCTTTCAATATCTGTTCATGATATGCATTTAATTGACAAATACAGGAAGTAGTATAGGTGAATAATGTAGCTACAGTTGCAAGCAAATACTCATGTTAACACTACAGTATACCTTTACTCTTCTATTTTTATTTATAACTGTTAATAATAGCAATAAGACACTTTGGGGGTTTGTGGTACATTGCCAAAATATCACAGCTAAGGGCTATATCATGCATAAGAACCACCTTTAGCCATGATATATTGACCATATTCTACACATCCACATTCCTTATTGGTGTCATACCCCTGTTACCAGTGCAATTAGAATGATTACTGTTATAGAGATACAGATATCCAACTACAGTCTCCTCCCGTACCCCAGTTACGCGCCTCTGAGTGGCGACACCCAACTGGCGACACAACGAGATGGTCAATAGGGAGATCAGACACCTGGCAGTGTGGTACAACAGCAATTATATTTTTGTCCTTGTCAGCACAACTAAGAAGCTTGTTGTGGCGTATAGAAAATGCAAAGATGTGCATGCTCAGTGGGGCTGTAATTGAGTTGAAATTGAGGATGTAAACCACAGGCCCTGCAGAACCTTCCTGAAGTGACTTTACGAACATGACCACGGTGAAGGTATATAGGATGGGGTGGAGGCTGCTGGCGAGGGTATGCCAGACGAGAAAATGTATAATGTGTTGTCTTAGGGTTCACTAGATGTTTGGTAACATTACATTTGGTGTTTGTATTGCAAATGCTGAAATTCTCCTAGTAGCAGTCGCTTCACTATTGTGTGTTCATTCCATTATTACTTCTAGTGTGGAACGACTAATTTTCATGGGTTCCTCTTAGCTTCTGTTATTTTTTACTTTGCTTAACACAAACATGTTGATTCGGAAAAACATTTAATTTGTCTTACTTTACTCTTGCAGATATATTTAGTTATGAGATCCCCTTTACTTAAAAAGCAAACAAGATGTTCAGACAAAAAGAGGAAGGTCATAATTGGTCTTGGATGTGGTAATGGGGAAGTAAATGGATTGCTATGCTTGCATTTGAAACGGTTCTGTATGCCTTTGCTTTGAGGATATGCATGGCTCCAGGAGTCAATTGGAGCGAAGAACCTCAGATACAGGCTGGATAACACATAGCTAGATAGGGGCATGTCGGCAAGTAGTTAAGGCATGCGTTGAGTCGTTCTTTCCATTTAGCTCTTTTTACGTTAATTGGTACTTAGTTTGGTTCCAGGTGAAACAATTTCTTACGACTGAGAAAAACCTTTGGACTGTGAATAAAGTGCAGCAAAGCAGGCGTGTTTTGTCATGTTGTCAATGATCATTCCATGACAAACTTCTAAAATACTGCTTGTAATCCTAATCAGATCACGTCAACATTGTTATCTGCATGTGTATTGTTTTAGATCCATTCAGTACATGAAAGGCAATTGATCAAATCAAATGTTTTCATGTGACCAAATTTGCATTTTTATTTTGCAAAGAATATAGATGAATACCAAGTACACAATACATGGAAGTATATGAACAAAGCAATCGCAAAGCCACTACCTACAAGACAATATAAGCCCACATACAGGAAACCACATTCACATGTTCTGTGTACGACTACAAAACTTGTCAAAAACAGCCTTACAGTGATTGTTTGCATTTCTTTACATAAACAAGACTTGTTTTTGATAGTTTTATATTTCTGTAATATTTCTACTTATGAATTTTATATTATAGTTATTATGATTTGTGACAAACGTTATGAAAGCTTGCAGCTTAATGCTATGTTATGTCTTTTGGGATCCATTAATAGGGTGATTAACTGTTTCCGCTGGACTTTTTGTGAGAAAGCTATAGCAACAAATTACTTTTATCAACAATTCTAGTTCATGGAAATCATCCCATTGAAATGTTGGTGAATGGTGATTTTTTTAATGATTCACAATATCATATCTGTCATAGACGAATGCAAATGCATTTAGAGAAATATTTTGAATCCAGCAAAATGTTATTGGAATTCTTTGGTACTTTTTTAACAATGAAGCTGTGAATTTTGCTCTGATTAACAGAGAGGAATAATTCAATATTTAACAATGCAAAATGTAACAAAGAATGTTCCCACAGTTTAGAGCAATTTCACATGAATGATGTGATATATTAGACAAATGCAGTAATTACTAGGTTGATTATGTTTTTAGAGATGAAAACCAATACTTGTGTTGTACACTGTATACAGCATAATAGTCAAGACTGAAGCTCCAGACCAACCATGTTGTCATCACCCATAGTAGGTGAAAGAATTCTCTATCCACTCCCGTATTTATATGGTGAATGATGACCCATTCTCATTGTTTGATCCATTGGCGGACTTCAGCGTAGGAAAATAGGTGTCAGAGGTCATGCGTGACGAGCGTCCAGTGGGGTAGATGTACTTCCGACCCAGACACCACAGGTCCTCCAGGATCTTCCTGAAGTGGTTTCGGAACTTGACCCCGACGAAGGCGTACAGGACCGGATTCAGGCAGCAGTGGAGATAGGCTAGGCTCCTGGTGGCGGTGAGGGTGGTTTGGATTAACCTCTCCTTGTAACACTCCCTTTGATTGAACCGCACCACCGTGTGATACAGCAGGGCCACATTGTAGGGCAAGTGGCACAGGATGAAGACGACCACCACGGCTAGGACCACACGTACCGCCTTGAGGGGGAGAAGAGCAACATGAATGTCATTTACCCTCTAAGAAACACTGATTTTCAATACAGTTTTGGTCCGGATCTGTTGGTGGATACTGGACCTTATTCCTCTGTGTGTTGTTGGTTCTCAGGAGAGTCCCTGCGATACTGGAGTAGCATAAAGCCATGATCAGGAGGGGTAGGAAGAACCCAATGGCCATCTGCAGGCTTGGCACCAGCACCTTCATCATCCGGGCGGTCTCATTCTGGGCGAACTGAGCCTGGCACACTGTCACACTCTCCCCCACCAGCGGGTTCTCCTCAACCCGCTGGGTGTAGATGACCGTGGGAATGGACAGGGCAATCGCCGCAGCCCAGATGGCCGCGCAGATGAGGCGGCTGTAGATCAGGGTCCGGGAGCGAAGGCCAAAGTAGCGCCTGGCTTGAACGATGGAGATGTAGCGGTCCCCGCTGATACAGGCTAGCAGGAGCATGCCACTGTAGAGGTTGACACTGTAGGCGCTGCGCAGGGCCTTGGAGGAGCAAAGGGGACAACATGACTGACCTGAACAAAAAGCAGCGTGTGTTGTCCTTCAGCTTCGCACGGAGACATGGCATCGGACGTGTATTGGATCGCGTCAGTCGGAAACCCTGCGGACTCCTTACCTTGCAGACCGCGGTGCCCATGCTCCAGTCGTGCTGCTCGTTGTAGATGATGAGCGGCATGGCCACGATGAACAGCAAGTCTGCCGCAGCCACGTTCATAAGGTAGACGTCCGTCATGGTCTTCGTTTTCTTGTAGAAGGCGTACGTGACGATCACTAATGCGTTGCCACACAGTCCGAAGGCACAGATGAAAGAATGGACGTAGGTTTGTACGATTATTTCTGTGGCACGGTTCGGGTTTCCATGGCAGATATATTCTTTTTCGTCTTCGTAGTAGGTATCGTTTTCATTTAAGTTGTTGGATCCTTCATAGTCATCATATGCCATATTCATCACCTGTGGGGAAAAGAGAAATCTGCTGATGCAGTCTGTTTGGTATTTTGATCCTTCAGACCTCACCAGCTGACATCTGAAGCATGTCTATTATCACAAATTTTATTTAACATGATCACAAGGCATTATTTTGGTCTTGTTTCTATTTCAAATATTGGGGCCTGAATGTCTTACACATAACTTTGAACCATGCACATAATTTCATATTTCCCAGTGTGTTCTGTTGGCTTAAGTGAATTGATTAACTGATTATTTAACCTCATATGCTACTCAGAAGTAAATTATATGTCTTATCTATAGAAATTCAGTGCTACTTTGAGTTAACACATTCAAACATAATGTTTGTTCCAGTTTAGTTGCTTAAGGCAGTGTAGTACATTAGTCTTTACAACCCTGGCAGTCATTCTTATTAATGCAGGTTGCAGGTGATAAAACATTTCCGAAATGGTAAATATACCCACTCTGATTGGATTTTAGTTGGATTGTCAAGGTGATAAAAGGAATCAAGAAGTATTTGCTTTCAGGGAAGGTTTCTGGATTAATTCAAAAACAGTACATAGGAACATACTTGCAAAAAAATTTGAAGTAATTTTTTTTTGCCATTCATGAGATACTCTTTTAAATAACTATGTAAGAGTTCCCAATACCGAAACGGTTGGTTTACTGGACACATCAGGCCTGGAAGTTATAGTAATGTAATGTTATGTGAAGTGTACCTGTTTGAACCCTGATGGAACCCAGCCAGATTAGCCCATCCACTTGGGATTATTCCGAATACCTGCCAGGGTTTGGAACACTATCATAGGGCCATACCAGGAGCATCTAAACTGGAAAAATTATTTCAGTAAAAGTCCAGGTTAAATTTAAATTAGTTTTAAAACATGTATGTATTTTAAATGTGTTTATCATAAGATAAATAAACCAGTACAGTACAGTACAGTACAGGCAGAAGCATATATGAAACCCTTCTAATTATGAACATATACATTTACAGTACAATATTTACAGTACACCTTCAACAGTAAAGTGTTCAGATGCAGAATGAAAACCTTTTTTTCAGAGAAAAACAAAATGTTTTTAACATCCGGTTGTTTTAAATGACCCCGTTTTCTGTCACAAAAATCAGCACACCAGGGTGGATTGTAGGTGTGCAACAAGACTGCTGTGATCTACATCACCAATCAGATCCTTATCAGTTACTCTGTACAGAACAGTGTATCATTTAGATCAACAATGATGTGATTCAAAATAGGTCAGCATTTGTCATTGGAGCTAAAGGAAAAAGTCAAATCAACTCAAACATCAACTCAAAGCTGGTATTGTCATGACTGTACTCAATAGAGTTTCACTTCTGCCTATATCAGAAAGACTATAACAGGAATAAAAAGGTTGCGTTCAAAAACCCTATTAAACACAGTGATGCAGCCTTATTCTAGGGGGAAATTGCTAAATCTTCAGGCCTGCTGTATAGTATTGCCGTGCTACCACTCGTGTTACACATTGTTTAAATTATCCTCCTCATATGTGCTCCGTAGCCTCAACGCAACAATCTATATCTTCTGCTCACAGCCGTTCAAGTGGTTTAGCGTTAATAAACCATGTGGTCAATATCATCTGGGTTTTCAGTGTCACGTAGGGCTCAAAAAGCGACTAAACATTTCTCAATAACAAAAGTTCCAAATGGATATTATCTCAAGAATTTGCTTGTCGTTGCAGATTGTCTTTGAATCATACTGTCCATGAACTAGTTGATCCAAGAGTTGACATGACACATGAATTACTGAACATATCTATTGTCTATATTGTAACTTGAGTTTGTTTACCAACCAAATGTGCTTAATAGGTCGCAATAACATACCTGTCAGCCAGTTCTCCTGGTCAGGTTAAACCCAAAATAAAGCCTTCAGAAGGAAATCTGTCAAGTCTGTCCAGTTGGCAACAATATGAGCTTGATTTGCGAGAATTCCTGTTGCAGTGGTGAATGAACATCAACAGACTACCTGGCAATGGCTGCAGACAGAAGTTACTATGCTGGAAGGACACACAGGATCAGTGTGGTTGGTTTCGCCTGTGAGGTGGAAACCCCATGCTGTCTCTCACACCACTACAGCACAGCTTATCTGATATCAGCACAGCACATCTCTCTCATCTCTCTTGATCTTTTCTCCTACACATCTACATCCCACCTGGTTTCAGAGAGACACCATTTTTGAGTGGATAAGATACATGCACTCTGACATGAAATCCACAGTATGGCATCCCCGGGCCTTTGGTAAAGTATGCTCAACTCAAAGAGTATATAATGGCTATCAGAAGGTATTCAGATCCAGGTAAAAAAAAAGTGCATTGTCAAAATAAGAAAAAACACTCACTGGAATGCTTGCTGAGCTTGAATAAATCACTCTATGAAGGCTGTCGCCAGTCTGCGTCCATTTTGTTGACCTTAAAACTGCAGAAGTACCTACGTGAGGGTTGGTGTTTCTTCTTTTCGTGAATGGGACATTTAGTGTTTCATATTCATTTCTGAGTTGTACAGTTTGAATATACAAATGAAGCACTATTCATGCTCACACATTAAAATGGATTTAAATATATGCAAACATTGACACTCGCACCAGTACATTAGGACCTAGGTCTCAAGGAAGTAATAGTAGGTTAAAGCAGTACAGAAATATCTCACACTTATTTACATTTGTTTGGTTTTGCAGAGTTTTTATCTCATTGCTTAGCCTGCTTATTAAATACTCCACCACTTAAAGGGAATTGCTAGAGGAATATTGGGATTATATCTGCCATTTACCTTTTAATTAACCAGGGAGAAACATTTAAAACCCATTTTCATTTGCAAGTATGACCAGCTAACAATAAATGTTTACAGAAACAAAGATATTTTGCATAATAGAATAATTTCAACTAGAAAGCACAAAGCCATGCTTGAACTATACACCAACAAGTGAAACTTATATTAGTGCTCTATATTCACTTAGAGTCTTGACATTCAAATCTTAGCTTGTTTTGCTGCACATTATGATTTCAGTGTAGCAACCCATTTATGGTGGTTTTCCTGAGTTCTGAATCAACTAGTGGCAAATCAAACACTTCCAGTCCTGACTTTGCGTGCTTTATTTTATTGTTTAAAGATCGGTTAGTGATGTCATTATTAATGCTCAGTCTACTGTTTTAATGCTCAGTCCATTGTTCTTATTTATTTGTATTTGTACAAGGTGTTGCATGAACTTCACAACAATTTCCTTGTTTGTTGTGAAACTTACTTGGCAATACAACTCAGATTTATATATATGCTGAAAGCTTTACAAAGCTTTACAAAGAGTTCTTTGTAAATAAACAGCAGTGCTGCTCTCACAGGTTTTGCATAAATATAGCAAAAAATACATAAGAATAAATAAAATCCATGAACACACTTCTAAGAAATTCGAATTTAAAGCATGTATGTTGCATAAGTGGTTATGCCATTAAGGTGGTTTCTCCAAAGCTGGCCTAATTTTCCAAACATAAAGATTTCAAATTGTTTAGTAAGATGGAATGACCAGAACTGTATCAAAGGCCTACGGTGCAGAAACAATGCAAAAGAGCCGTGACAATGTAATTAATAAGGCAACGCTGTGTTCTGGAATTAACCCTGACGCTGTAGATTAATAATAAAGCTTTCAGACAGAAAGGTGAGTAGCTGAACATTAACCAATTAATGTATGATCCAAGCAAAAAGGTCAGTTCAGAAATTATCGATAGAAGGCAAGATTTCTTCTTCTGATGTTTCTTATTTTCTTTATCAGCAAACATCATTAGGATACACCCGTCCTGATCCCAAGTGAACATTAAGTCGTTCAAAACACAAAGCATAATCTATGTTGCTAACATATACAACATTAATGTGAAATTTCAAAGGTCATGGTGAAAGAGGGAGAAACTCCACATCTCAGCTAATTGAGAAATTCAAACAAATTTAACTGAACTTGAACTTCTTAATATTGCCAGCAGGGAGAGCCAACATGTTTAAAATGTATGCTGCCTCCTACAAACTAGAGAATGTTTTGGATCTACCATATACAACTTTGAGACACAAAACTATATTTTTCATATTAAACATATTACTTTTATATATATTATATTTAGTCAGGCCAGCTATTGTTTTGCACGTGGGGTGTAAGGATAAAAGGATTTGGGCAAACATATTTTCAACAATTTGCAATATTGAGGTACAGACTCTAAAAAGGAGACAGCTGACCTTGAGCGGTGTGATCAAGCTATCAAAATCAATCTTCCTATCAAAAGGAAGCTTCAACTCGATCGCACTTTAGTCGTTGGACGTATATGCTAAATAGGGCTACATATGCTTTGCAGCTAGCTCTCAAATAGTGCATGGCAGAACGAAGCGTTTTATTGTAAATTAAGACAGTCATGGCCATTGTTGTCCTGTCAGATTAAGCCTTAACATAGACAAAAAATCTAGTTCAACTGAAAACCACCGTAGAAATGTTTTTGTTACGGCCTAGGCCTAATCTGTGTACGGGAAAACGCCCCTTTGGACTACCAAAACCAAATGACGTGGTTGGTGCGATCCAGGCCTCGCGGATCCGGAACGCGACACTACGCAGTGGGGGAGTTTAAAGGGAGGTCCAACTTTCACGGAGACAGGTAGAACAAGTGCCATAACCTGTGCTGCATGCACATTTAGAAACATGCGCTCCGGGGACTTGTCAGGCGCTTTTTTTGATCGCTGTGGTCTACGAATAGTCTAAGTGTGTTCAATCGGTTTTTGTTAACTTTACTGAAACGGCGCGGGCTACCATGAGTAAATCGGGAACACGAAAAATAACGAATTTGTTTCATAAATCAAAATCAATAGATAAAGATAAAAAGGAAACTTTCTATGGAGATGGAGAACCTGCAACCCAAGGCGCGAGATCGGAGACGTTACAGTCAAGACCTGTCAGCCCAGGCGATGGGACACTGTCCGGTGATAACATACCTACAATTACGAGTGAAGAGAAGAAGAAGAGAAGGTTCTTGTCCTTGCGGGTCAAGAAGAAACGCTCCAAGGGGACAGGGAGCATCGATGATTCCCTGTTCTATAACGGAGCTGAGGAGAACTTCACCAGTAACATGTAAATTATATTTTTAATCTACTTTACGGACCATGCTTTACAATGTATGCCAATATTTATGTAGATAAAAGTAAGAAACAAACACTGGCCACATTTTCTACCACTTTTAATGACAGGCATGAGTATCTTACTCTAGCTGATGATACTCAGCTCATTCTCATTTGATATCGAGTTATAGAGTTATAGCTGTTTTAGAGTTATACCCGCAAAACATTGCGTCAACCGCCGATTCTGGTGAACAGTTTTAATGATGAAAAATATATTTGGTTTTGTACAACCTCATTCCTTTAATCGGTGTCCTGCATTAATTGCTTTTATTTCAAAACATTGATCAAATGCAGTAGTGGTGGAAAATTAATGGGGGAAAATTATCTTTGAATGGCTATTTATGGTGAACACTGCGTTGACCGCAACTAGGAGCTACTGTAGATATTAGCTATACTTTATATGCAGAATGTCGGACTGAGAGAAACACTTCTTTATATCTAAACCCATAAATGCTATGAAAAACAGGTTTTTATTTAAAAAAAGGCACGCATATAATCTCTATTTTGTTCTTCACTGTCAACAAAGTAGGCTACCTTTGTTAAAATATTTTCTTTCCCCAGGTAGCCTACTACAATGATCTGATTCTCAAATGGAAGTTATTTTTATAGTGTAATAAATATGCAACATTGTTGAGATCAACAAAGTATAGGCCTATTAATAACATCATGCAATGTTTTATTAAATTCAGCATTGTTTTGCACAAAGTCGTGGAAAAAAACTTGGGTTAGATGACATCATGAAAATAAATGTATAACTCAGTTTACATGGTTGCACTAACTAGAGAAAAAAATATTTTTGACAACTTAACAAAGAATCATTCCCTGTTCCCACTTATTATTTTGTAACTTATCTAACGATAATCAAGTTGTTAGAGCACACACAGTATGAAAATCACAAATCAAAATCTATTTTTATATTGTTGTATTTTAGTAGCAGGATTCACCTGACTTTGACTACAACTACAGGTGCTAGAACAGTGTTTCTCAACCCTGCTTTTGGGCGCATCAGGTATGTTGGGGCAGGGTGAGATCTAAAACTTGCAGGGCAAGGGGCCGTCCAGGACCCGGGTTGAGAAGTACTACTAGAGAGACACTACTTACCATTCTGGTATAAGCACCCTTTCCAGCTATGTGAAGAACATTTTAGAGTTGGTGTATTTTACGATGTAGTGTTACAGAAGTTTCCTAAAGAAATATGCAGGAATTCTGCTGTTCTGGATTCAATGTAAAGCTTGTTCCACCATTGGTTTGCCAGGGTGGAGAACACCATTGACTGTGCTTAGCTGTCACTATCAGAGTATTCTTATACAGACTCATCCTGGCAGGCTGTCTTCTCCTGTCAGCACACTTTATTAGTATTTATAAGTAGGGTACATATAGGCTATGTGTGGAAAGGACAATGCTCGTAAACTTATTCCATCAACATTTCTGAAAATATACAGATATTAACAGTATGACTATTAACTTGCCTTAAGGTGGATTCCATTAAACGAGGTAGATAAGGAAAGTAAATAGTTTGTGATGCCATGACAATTTCGTCTTACATAAGTCTCATCTGTGTATATGCCATGTTGCTAGTGGCATCGTAATTTCACAGATTTTTCGCCAACGTCTATAATTAGGGATTTAACTTTATTGAGCAATAGGCTATGTGTAATCAGAATTGCAATAAAGAGATTGTTGTAAATCACTGTGGATTAATCGCAGATCCTCTTTTGATTGATGGCTTAATTCTAATGTCTCTGCCTTTTACATTGAGCAATTTGTTATTACAGAAACTGACTGCTTCGTTTATCTTATCAGTGTACAGTGTAACATCAGGTATTGTGTGATGTGTCTGTGTAGTGTACATACTGAACGGGGCATATTATATGTAACACATACAGTCAGGGTTGTTCCAGTATCTCAGGCCGACAATACATAGCAACTCTAGTATATTGAGGTATCTCTATATCTAACACTTTAACAAACACCAGACACAAGGTATTTTAGGTTTCTATAGTTATACTTCGACAATCCTCCAAACATGCCACTGGAGGTGTTTGTCAGTCCTTCTGCACTGGAGGTGTTTGCCAGTCCTTCTGCACTGGAGGTGTTTGTCAGTCCTTTTGCACTGGAGGTGTTTGCCAGCCTTTCTGCCCTGGAGGTGTTTGTCAACTGATCATTTTGTTGTAAACTCTGATCAGTGTGGATGAGGTCCCCTGTGGCAGTTTGTGCAGTTAAACCAGTGAGGTATCAAGTTCGGTCTTGCTCAGGTGTTGTTCTGTTGAAGGTTGACAAGTTTGATTGGAGGTATGGGTCTTGGCTGATATCCTTCCACATCTGTGAGCATTTATCAGCATGCCGCAGCATAACAATGGATCAAGTATGGAAAGCAGCAGCAGTGAAAGAAGGATTGCAGTGAAAGAAGGATTGCAGTGTAAGAAGGATTGCAGTGTGAGAAGGATTTCAGTGTGAGAAGGATTACAGTAATAATAATAATAATACATTATATTTATATAGCGCTTTTCAGGGACTTAAAGACGCTGTACAAAAGTGACATGGAACAGAAAACATACAGAAACAAAATAAATTCAGTGAGAAAACAATGAAGATTGAGATTGTGGGATTTTGCATGGCTATGGGTAGGCAATTTTGAACAGATGAGTCTTGAGGCGTTGCTGGAAGATGGGGATACGCTCAGAGTCATGGATGGTTTTGGGGAGAGAGTTCCAGAAGCAAGGAGCAACCCTTGAGAATGTCCTGTCACCAAAGCCTTGGACTTGGAGATTATTTGGTGGCCTGCAATACTGGAACGGAGTGTGTGTGTTGGTTGATATGGAAGAAAAAGGTTGCAGACTTAGGCAGGGGCAATATTGTTTAGGGCTTTATATGTCATTAGGAGGATGCCAGTGTTAGCCAGTGTACCTAACAGAGGATAGGGGTGATATGCTGTTGGGACTTGGTGTCAGTGACTAGTCTGTCAGCAGAGGTTTGAACCATTTGGAGCTTATGGAGGGATGTAGATTTCTTGCCATTGAGTAGGGAGTTGCAGTGGTCAAGAGAGGAGGTTATAAATGATTGTATTAAGGGTTTAGCAGCAGGATGGGAGAGGCAAGGTCTGAGTTTGGCCATGTCGCCAAGATGGAAGAATTAAGATTGCGTGAGAAGGATTGCAGTGTGAAAAGGATTGTAAACATAATTTAATTGGGAAGCAAATTATTGTTTAATCGTGTCTCATTGTTCTCTATACGGTTAATTGCTGGTGTGTATTGACATCTGTCCTTTTAACAAAGTAATGCTGTCATCATGTCATCAGATTGTTGATAACGGTTACTGGCCGTTATACTGCAACGTAAGTCTTCAGATAAATTGTAACTGACATGGGTACTAAGCTCAAAATGCATTAATTCCTTTTTCATTAATGGATGTAGAAGTGCTTCATGGCCATATAAAAAATGTAAACGTACTGCATTTAAATAACCATTGACCACTATAACAGCAGATCAAAGTCACTGTCAAACTGGAATTCATGCTACCCTATGTCTGTGTTACTAAGGAGCTTTCATGTTTTCTTTTTGACTGTAATTCAGTACTTCTAAATAAAATATTCTCCCCTGGCTTGGCAAATACATTTCAGGTTATCTATAATAAACCAAATTCCATTACGCTTCCAAAACTCTCACTCTAGAAGATCAATGAAAATAAACAACCTTTGATTTCTACACAAAAATATTTCCCAAAATGTGGTGGAACCATTTTTACATTTTTTGTTACTGTAACTTTGCAAAAACCTCTCTCTCGAGCTATTATACGTTCAGAGATTGCTGAGAGCGCATGAAACAAATGTGACCAAATTCACAACAGTTGAATTGACCAGAACGCTTCTAGTGTTGGGAAAGGGGACATCTCTTCAATTTGAGTTCATAAGATAGATTCAGGCTCTGTGGATGTCTCGTACAATCAGATTCACAGGAATCTCAGGTCGCACAGGCAAAACATACAACACATGGCGGCCTGTCCACGTTCCGCCAGTAGCGTGTGTATTTAGCAAGCATGAAAACACATCCCCTCTGACAGACACAAACGAAAACCTTCATTACACCTAAAGTAAACCTATCTGATATGCTGCGTATACACACTATTCCAAACACACTGTGCTCTCCGGCTGAGTTCACCCCTCGGTTCAATAGCTGCTGTTGCCCTCTTTGACTGAAATAACGTCATCTAGCCGTTAACTATCCATCAGTCTCTTGCGTTGACTGGCAGGAGTTTTTGCCCTATCTTCTTTACAGTACTGCTTCTACTGTGTCATGTCCTAGGGCCTACTTGCATGCATGACCCACTTTAAGTTCGTCCCCCACAGCATTTTGATAGGATTGAGGGCTGATCTTTGACTTTGCCATTCAAATACTCTCTATTTCTAATTTTTGAAGTATACATAAATCTTATAGCCAAGTCCAAGTTTGCAGCAGACTGAGGGGGTATTCATACTTCCAAGGGCTGGAGTTTTTCCATGGGCTTTTCTTTTGAAACCGTGTGACTTGATTAGACAGTTAAAAATAAGTCACACTGTAGGTCTGAAGGTCCAGAGTTTTACCTGGTTAAGTGACCATATCAGGGAAAATTATGACTCTGGGAACGACTCTGGGACTCCTGTAACTCCTCCAGTAATGTCAGATATTAGTAATGTTATAAAACTCCTGTATATTATGAATTATATTAGTAATGTTATAAAACACCTGTATGTTATTATTATTAGTAATGTTATAAAATGCAAGGGCATAGGAGCAGGCAGGGCATAGCCCCCCAATGTTGGAAGTAGATCAATTGATCCCCCATGATAAAAGACTTTGCGAAAACTATAAAATGTGTCCCCCTCAAATTTATATTCACTCCGACACCCACGATCCAATGCAACCCTTTCTGACGTCGGCATGGATTTTGATGCAGTTCTTTCAATGTATCACTGATCCAACGTCCTCATAAAATATCAGCAGAAGGCAAGTTTGGTATAAAATTCTTTTTACAGGCAGTAACGATGAGAGTGAATACACTGATCATTGAAGCGCACTTCAGTAGGCTACATCCATCGGTACTCTGACAAACTTTGATTAATATTGATATTCTCGTAAAGAAATGTTGAAGTAAATATCACTCCAGCCCTAACGGTTAATCCTCGCAGTGTGACTCAACCTGCCATCTGCTTTTAGTGACCTTGCTAATATGTTTGCATTTGTTCAGAAACAGAGTGTTGTTCTTTCTTGTACACCTTGATATCTAAGCATTGACTGGTGCCTATTGACTCATCAGGTGCGATGATGACAATGATAGCGTGTGACTACAGATCACATGCCTGGCTGAAGAGGGAACCTGGCGTTATACGGCCCCACGGAGAATTTGAATAGGGGATCAGAAACCTGCAGTGCTGGTAGTTCCATGTAGTCGAATCATATCACTCTGACCTGAGTGATACGGGATCCCTTGGCCAGACACAGGAGAAACAGGACTCACGAAAACACGCGCACACACGCTGTAAATGTTCGTTGTCACATCCTGTCCTTCGTCATTTGCCGTTTCTCTACCAGAGGGCCTTCACCAGTTTGTGTCCGTCATTGCAAATTTACCAGGTGCTAACTGACTGGTCCGTGTGGGTTTGCCAATACATTTCTAAACCTTCAACTCTGTCCTCAACGCCTCCACAGCCCTATTTTCCACCACCCCTGGCACTGTCCCGTGTTGTCAGTGGAGAGGCAGGTGAAGCAGGCTATAATGCAGTGCTTAACTAAAGCAGGAATTCACCAGAACTTAGTAGAGGCACAGCATCGCCTCACATTTCATCTTCTGTTGCTTGAAGTCAAGCCCTGGGGAGGTGTTACGTGAGGCCAGCCAGTTGTCCCAGCATGTTGGAAATGTTGATTGTGGAGGTGAAAAGTATGTTTTTTTTCATCGTGATATGTGTCCATTAAATCATTTCTAATCTGGTAACTCCGGGTCCTTTAGTTGTTTCTCAAGTTTTTTTATCAGCTCATCTCTCAAAGATGTTATGCCCTGTCTACATTCTGGAAGTGTAAATCCAAGCAAGCATATTTAGAATAGAGTGGCTTTTGTGTTTAGGCCTTGAAATTCCTTTATAACACATTGAATAGTCCTGGAAATTCCTTTATAACACATGGAATAGTCCTTCATAAAACATTTTAAACTTGCTGATCCGAAGCAAGTCTTGTATTTTCTTAAGATATTTAAATTTTTTCGTTTTGCTCAATTTGACCAAGCTGTTGGATAAAGTCATTGTATTTGTATCATGCTGTATTGGACTCAAATACGTTTTCAGGGTCCGGTCACACACATATCGGCACAGTAACAAACCCTTTCCCTGCCTCCCCAAATTGTTCAAACTTCCCACAACTCTCTTGTCCAAAATAGCAGTTTCAAGCTAATTCCCTTGAATTTTCCTCGTTATCCATGTCCTATGTGTTTTCATATGATACCAGGAGTCAAATCTGGACAAATAAAAATAAAATGTTTCACCCGTATTTATGGCATTCTATTAAATCCAGATCTGGCCCACAGTCTGATCTGGCCCACTGAGTTTGGTTGCTGTAGTGTACAGCTCTGGAAAGAATGAAGCAGTTTACAGTAAGGCTGCTTTAAGAGTACTCTCATTTGAACGCTTCTGATCCTCACTCAAAAACATTCTTCATTTTTTCCGGAGCTGTATATAATCCATAGATTGCAACAGATTTGCATTTACTGCTTTTAAAGTGTTTTTACTCTCTGTGTGTTGCAACATTTGTTGAGTAATATTGTAGTGGCAATCCACCTATAAAAAGCTATTCTTGATATACACATTGTTAAATAATGCACATAAATGACAACTATAATCGCTTACCATGTGATATGAAACCTCTGGACTCAGGTCAACTATGAAACCCACAATGCAATGCTGTTTTTAGGCAAGCCGGCTGGCTTAGTTCATTTATCCCAAAGTGGTTAGGCAGCCAGAAAACATTCCTAAACAATAACACCGATGTCAATACCACCATGTCATGTAGTTAGATAGTTTTTTTCATTTTAATATCTCAAATATACTGTAGGCCACCTCCTCCTACATGCTTGCGCCTGTGTTTCTCTGTCACGATGCCGTACAAAAACCTCTTTAGAAACTGTCTTTATGAATGTTGCTGACTATAGTCCTGCTCTATATTCCTCCATGAGGCCCTGTACAGACAGGCTCTCCTGGATAATGCGTGACTACCAGATTGTGGTGAGTGCCTGGGGGGGAGGGAGTGGAGCTGGGCTATGCAGGCCAGTCAGGTTGTATGATAACAGAGCAGCGTAGCACCCTTGCTCCAACAACTGTCGCTTAACTGAGAGGAACTTGGCATGATTCTCGACAATGTTCTTTTTGCGGGGATTTCAGTTCTATTTAACGCAACTGTTAAGTAAAAGCGTACCTGTCACAGTTCTTCCAGGTCAGGTTGTATGATAATGTAGCATCTGTGGTGTACCACCACATTGTAGAAAGGTTATGAGGAAAACTGCTCCTATGCATCAGCTTATAGGTTTTCCTGTACCCCCGATTAACACACACAATTGTTATAGTATAGCCGTGAGTAATTTACCGTGGCTGTGTACTGAACCAATAGGACATTGTTGTTTACTGTCATTGGTTATTCAGCTTTCAAATGCCCAAATATTGCTAGTGTCATTGTTTTTTTCTTTCTACATTTTAAGGGCCCAGTGTGGTAAAGCCTTTCTGTAATATAATTTTGACATGATAATGTTCTAATAACTCCCCATTGGCGATTATGCTCATTTGTGTAAAACTCCCAGAAAACTGAAATTGCTGCATGATCAGTTACGGTTGCAATGGCGCTTATTCTCTACTTTACTTAATTTCTGTCATTTATTTTTATTTATATGCATTTTGGTGCATTCAATTCGAGATAGCCTATAGAAAGTCAACACACATTGCTTCAGGTCTCATGCATTTAAATTAGGATAGTTTCTCACTTATCTACGCACAATTATTTTATTATCATGAAATGTATTAGCTCAGTCTACCGACCAATCATCACCCGCTGCACCATCTCTTTCTCTCTCAGATATCCTTTTTGTAGTGTGGACTGGCTGGCTTGGATACAATATTTAATTGCAGTGTGATTACATGATGAAACGCCTGAAACACTCCATCAGAAAACATGGCTCACACTATTTTGAGTAGCTAAAATCAAAAGATGACAAATACCTTTCTACGCAAGGTTACTCCCCGAAGGCCAGCTTTGAACGGTAGTAGTTCGTCGCTAATAGGTGCAGCGTGTAATGGCCTGGGGACGAGGTTTTGTTTATTTTAACTGAGTTGTGTCCTGAATAAGCTGACTCACTCAGTATCTGATGGAGTCTGGCGAAACAACCCAAGCAGCCGTACTGTAATCTGCTGCCGTTCTGTGCTTTCTTGAACCATTTTCATTTATCCCATGTGGCTCTGGGTCCAGCAGGGAGAGAGTCTGTATGCATCAAACCGTTGCGCAAAAGGAAATCTGCTTAATAGTTGACTGCCAATATTTCTGCAAGACGCAGCAAGCAAACAGTGACGAATCACCTGACCCCATTTTTTTGTCACACAAACAATTTCTAGTTTTACCGTTAGAGGACATTCTAGGTGGTTCTATTCCTTGTTCATTCTTCATGGGTTGAAACGTTTTTCTTAACAGCTTTTCTTTTCCAGGGAAATCTCTGCACATCTTCTCTGATGCAACATAACCTCTTAACCAAGATGAACTCCTGTAGAATGACAGAGTCAATACAGAAAAATGCACTTAATCAGCAATACTGAGACAAGCAGCAACCCACTCAAGATACCGCACTGACCCCAAATCTGTCAATTTCAGCCTAATGAGCCCCATTGACAGAATGTATTGCCATCTGGTTTTTCTAAACCCTTGTTGTCCCTCTCTCACTTCCATGCATTACTTATATGTGATTCCTGTAAAGACAAAACAGATGTAACGCCACTCACTTATGTATATTTCTGTTATAAATATACATAAGTAGCATAAAGCAGCTTTTTTAAATTGCTCCTCGTGTTCTTCTGCATAGACTATCATCATGTTTACTGCTTACGTGAGGATGAACAGGAACAAACCAATTTCCATAACATCAGAATAGGCGTGGTGTCCCTAAGGGGGAGAGAGGGATGCGTGGGAGCGGAGTGGGGATGGGTGGGAATTCGGAGTAGGACAGTGGAGAGCATAAACTGATGATGCGGGAAGCGTTTTGCTCAGGGCAGTCTATGGGGTTGGGTGATGTGTATGGAATTTAACTGCCAAGGCTGACTGATTCTGGAGCCTTTAGCTCTAGGAACCTCAAGCATCTCCTGGAGCATTTTGTCTGCATTGAAGCAGAAGGGGCACGTGGTATGAACCCAAATGGACGGTTGCGATTTTTTTGAATCTGTACGATTTTATACTCTCGCGTGGAATTTGTTCAGTGCCTTTATTGTTATGAAATGACTTCAGTACCTTAGAGGACAAGACGGACAGATCCTATTTGCAAGATCCAGAACCTTCAGTGGCATACAAATGAATTTAAACATGAATAAGAACAACCTAAGTAAAACAGTCAATAATTGTCCTGCCCCATGAAAAACCCAATGTGATAATGTAGCTGAATTTAGAAATGATAAGAAATTCAGGTTGAGCAATCTCTGGCTTATCATTTGTGCAACAATATAGCCTTGAGATCAACGTGTTGCTGGGATGAGAGAAGCATGTGCACCTCGGTCTCTCACAAAACTGACCTCTCTCGCTTCGTGGTCTGATGGACATTACCTTGCAACGCTCATCTCTGCCGCGTTGCATTTTATTGTTTATTCCCTGTGGGAATCATAGCTATGAGAATAGTGGTAACGGCCCTCCTGATGAATTTAAATGAATGGGCCACAGTTATAGAAATCGGCCTACTGCTGGCACCCTAGCAGAAAGAAATGAAATAGTTCTGAACAGAATAGCAATAATTTGTCTGTCCTTTTGCTGTGAATCTGTCAGTGAACAATGTGCAGCCAACTTTCGCAATAATTCAAATGGAATTGTGGGAAAACCGGATGGAAAGCAATGGCTTCTGCAAAAAGAGAAGACTCTGATCTGTCTGTACTCTAGGCTGCAACAATATTGTATCAATTTACAAATAGGCTTGTTTAGAGAAGAGTAGCTTATTATCAGTACATAGTGAAGGAAGACAGATGATATTTGCCATTGCCTGTGACTGAGCTCTGCAACCCTGGGCGGGTCTGACAGACTGTCAACCTACACAGACTACAATCTGTATGTATTCTTGATGAATTCAAGATCATGCTGTTTTTATTGATATCAGATTCTCACTTTGCTGTCATTTTGATCTGATTTGATTTATACGATATTCAGTCATGTAAAATGCATGCAATGCATTCATTCCACTACTCTTGAAGAAGTTGCTCTTCCCTTAAAAAGCCCTGTACCCTTTTGGCAGAACCTGTCCCACAAGCACAACCTGTGCTGAATGCCACTATGCAAATCTGGTCAAATGCATGCAGTGCTTTCTTAGGAATATGAATGTGGTCATCCCCTCTCACACACACTTGTTGTTCCGGAACCTCCCCTGCTACAGATGGTTCTAAGGGGTTCCTAAGGCATCAGAAGTGTTAATCGAATGTGCCAGGGATAGCTTTAACCATCTTTGTAATGTTAGTGCCACTTTGGTTGAAAAAAGGAAAATCACTCTGTTATAGCAACCGCACTTCCTGGCTGTCAGGGTTTAGTCAGATACATATAGTTCAATGTACCATGAAGACAAAATTCCAGTTTGTCTCACAAATCTATATTCAACTCAACGCTAAATATGGGAAGCGTTGACCGATAGTTTGTTTATTAACCTGCAATTAAATAAATATTTTCGAAGAAAAACAAGGAAGAACTATTTAACTTGGCTCCTCATCCCCTCACATTCATGACAGTCATAGCAAGGTGTCAATCACTGTCTGAATCCCCACTGTCTCTGGGGTGAACAATAGGTTGATCCCATGTTTTATGGAATTTGTTTGTTATTCCCCCTCATCACAGTTCGCTATGTTGACAAATGTCTCTTTACATTCCCAGCTAAAACGGCCTTGCTCCATCATCCACACTTTAACCACAGGCATCATAGATGCTGGCCAAACAGGGCCAGGTGAAGCATCTACGATTGCACCTTTTCAAGGCCAAAATTTAGATTTTGCGACAATAAATCCAGTCTTTGATGGATTTGCTGATCCTTTTATTTATTCACCTTAAGTTTGATGTAAGAGTATTATTTTTGTTTGTTTCACAACCACAAATAGTCTTTGCAAACCAAAATAAAACAATGGGCTTCGTCAAAGTGTTAGCATTTCCACAAATCATTGACCTTGAACCAAGATGGCGAATAGTAAAATATAACTAATGATTTTTCTGCTGTGTGATAGATCTCTGTCATGTGAAGGAATATGTCTGATATGATCGGTAAAGGCCTTCTGAGGTTAAACAGCATTCGTCCCACCTGGCTACATTGTTTCCATTCTTAGAGCATTGTCAAGGAGCATGAATGCAGTCGGCTCACTATGTGTCTAAGATAAAGAACCTTTGCTGAGTGGTTCAACAAGAAAATGAAGTGGAGTATATTATGTCAGTTGTTGATTACACACAAACTCCAATCAAAATTGAAGTTGGATTTTAACCAGACCCCTCCGAATCAGAGTGGGTTAGGGGGTTACAGCGTTTGGCCACCTGTCGGGGTCATTAAGTTCACCTGTCGGGGTCATTAAGTTCAACGAGAGCAGAACAACAAACTGTTCACCTTGCCAGCTCTGGGCTTTTATCTTGCTGTTACTGGTTGAACACACCACCAGCTGGGCTTTTTGTCTAGATGACAGTGAGTTTAAGTAAAAATGACTGTTGACATTATTAATACGTTGTGGCATGATCGATAACTTGTGACAGTCAGGTATTCTCTGGTCAGCTCAGGCAAGGGCATTCAGTTGGAATAGTCTAGGACTAGAAATAACAGAACAAACTGAGTAACCCAGATAGCATTTAAATATCAGACTACCTGGTGACCTTTGACTGTGACCTGAGAACAGATAAATGTATGTAATGGTGTAGCCCCACGCTGTTTTGCAATCCAGAGCCAATGGAAAGCAGGTAATTGAATGTCTGCATGTTACATATTTCTGTAAATGTGTTTGTTTTGACAGCTGCTGTGTGAGCTTAGTGACACTGGCATTACTCATCATTCTGCAAAACATGTACACTTGCAGAAAATCCATGTATTGTGTGTTAATGAATTTATGTGTGTGTGTGTGTGGATGGGTGTTAGGGTGGGTGTGTGTGGATGGGTGTTAGGGTGTGTGTGTGTGGATGGGTGTTAGGGTGTGTGTGTGTGGATGGGTGTGAGGGTGTGTGTGTGTGGATGGGTGTTAGGGTGTGTGTGAGTTATGTGTGTGTGTGTG
>JACXGJ010006555.1:0-33883 GCA_016801105.1 Esox niger | reverse complement strand
ATCCCCTACCGCTTCCTGGTTATCTGCACCAACTCACTGCACCAACTCACCACCTGCTGACAACGTCTGTGTGCGTGTGTGTTCTGTGTGTTTACAGGCTCCAAGTTGTGTGTGTTCCGGGTGTGTTTGTTTATATGCTGATATATACCGCTTACTTAGCTAAGCTGGAAGAGCACAGTAGTAAAGTGAAGTCACTGCCATCGTTTGCTCTGGATAAGTGTGTCTGCTAAATGACAAAGATATTTACTAAATCCAGAAAACAACTTCAAAATAAGATGAAATACTACTATGTTAGTGTCTGATCACATCAATGTTTTTTCATATGAATGCTAACATTCCAGTCTGAATTTGCAAAAAAATTATACTCATAAAATAATTTGTAGAAAATATGATAATAAATGTTTAAAATTAAAAATCGAATGTCCTTCCCGGATATATAGCATTTGCTGCATTGCCTACAGTCAATATTGAAACATTTTCTTCAGATTATTCTGTAAATAATGCAATGTCTTATAGAGAAACACTGCTCTAAACCACTATAAATGTGTTTTATTTCACTGCCAGTGAGTTATCATCCTGCACTAAAGGCAACTGAAACACTCAGAAAACGACCACTTTAAAAGTACTATTCACCACATTCACCATAAAAGCCTGTCAATCCCATTAACATTCAGCTATCTTTCCCCACAAGCTCTTACGCTTCCATTATAATGCACTACACCACAAGCCGCCCTATTATCAAACTTCTCTAAGAGGAGGAAATGCTACAAATTGATTGTATGTTAGACTGTTTTTGGACACATGAATGTAAGCCTCCCTTCTCGGGTGCTAACCAGACGTCCCCTGAACACACTAAAACAGTCACCCACAGAGCATTGTTACCATCACGCCACAAAAGCCACGGCCCAAGGGACAATGGATTGAAATGCACTCGTCTCTTTGCACTTCTCTTTAGATGCTAACTGAATGTTTTTGCACTGTACTCGTACAATGACAAAGTTGAATCTAATCTAATCGGTGCCAATCGCTAACTGGCCACATATTTGTGGAAATAATCAATTTGTTTAACAAATCAAAATTAAATCTTTTGAATATACCTTTGACACATACAATATTTTTTCAGCTGAGCCTCTTAAGGTCTTGAAATGCTCTGTCAGATTGTGTTAGTAAACAAATGTGGACATTACGTAGATGCGGTAAAGAGGTCAATAAAACACAGACCATGGGGCATAACATTTACACTGTTTTGATTGAGTTCCACTGACCTCATTATTGCTTCTATAGGATGGTCTAGAGCCCACCCCTTACCCAGATGAACAGTCATTGGCAAAAAGTACCTTCCCACATAAATTCCAGACATTTCCACTTAACTAAGCAAGTCGGCAGCTCTTGAGCAAAAAGGCATAATCACTGCTTCACCAATAACAGGCTGTTATTTTGAATTGCTTATGTGGAAATATTATTAAAAAAGTTAAGTCAATGTTTTGACAGCATTGGGCTTTTAAATGTCGATACCCTCTATGTACTGTGAGGCGGTGGTTGTTGATGCATCTGCTCTCTATCATGCCCCTACTTGGACAGGGGCATCGGTCATCTCTCATGGGATTTAAGCAGTGCTGGAGGCTCCATTAAGGGCTTTCTACCTGAGTACCTTGGTGATTAAGTGCCCCACTTTAGTCCCTTTGGGCCACTCTAACACTCTACCAGGTAAAATATCTGGCCCTGAAACGCTTGCTTTTAAAACCAAAAGACCGCAGAAAAATGTGCGTTCTGGTGTGAACTTGATGTAACTGAGACGAAGACTAGCAGCACTGGGATGGTTTTCCTTTGATAAAATACAGTGAAACGCTTGTCTGGGTAAATAATCTAGGGTTTCCATTAGTTCCATGGTCTCTTGTGTTGTGATTCAAAGCCCTGTCGGTCCCCATTCTCATAAGGCTCTTTGAAGATCAAACCACTCCATCCACGATGGGCCATCACTGGCATGGTCCACAATAACAGATCCAACCAATCCTAATAGGAAGGATTGCAGTTTAAGGGGAACCAAATGGATGTTACCCCCACACTTGTTCAAAGAGGGACTTAGGTGGTTTCCTAATGCAGAGAAGTCCTGGTTTAGTATTCACTAGACCTACACTAAGTTGACCGAAACTTCGGTCTCATCCCCAGCAACAGATCATTTCCAAACTGTTGTCAAACAGCAGCAGCAGTGACCTCAAAGTATCACCTGAGAGGAGGAGGCAACAAGCTGACAGGGAAACTTGGTAAAACTTTAAATTGAAGCAATCAAATGGGGGTGAGTCATACATGATGCTGGCAGACAGAGCCTGCCCTGCACGCAAAATGCATGAGTACAAAGGAGGCCTTGAGCAATCAAAACCAATCTCTGTCATCCTTTCCTGTGTACTATATGCAAATCAGGTCTAATTAGTACAAATCAGGGTTGTCCATTGATAATCGTAAGATGAATTTGCCCCGAAAAGCTTATGAAAATGCAGCTTTAATTTTACATTTTATTAATTAAAAATGTTCCAGTGCAATTGCGCTCAGGCTCATTTCAAAGGTTGTTAATTATCAAACATAATCTAGAATAGCATGACAGTGTGTCCAAAAGCTATCTAAGGGGAGGTAATATTTTTCGTTTCTCCCCTAAGTGTGAGAATGTAATGTGCTGGGCTGTTGAGAGGCATGAGTACCAATATCATTAGTCAGACTAGTTTCACTCCAATAGCTTCCATCAGTCAGACCACAACAAATGATTGTGTCTACATACCGGGGTTACAGAGAGCCACATCAGTCCAGGAAGTATTTGATGTAATGAGTTTCAACATCATTATGAGTTCAGTACAGTAAACACACAATTCATGTCTGAATCAGGATACAGGATAACAAAATGTTGGTCACCCAATCATGCCTCCTCCAAAATGTTAACTGCTAATATTATGATCACCACACATTGTGAATAAATGAATGTCAAATATACATCAATTTTCTGTATTCTGCCCCTAAACGTTGTCAAATAACATCAATGCACCAAGTCAAATTCTGGTTATGTGTAAATATACTTTGTGAATAACAGTGATTATGCTTCTGAAGTGAGAATAAATCCACCTATCCAAAGCTATTACAACATTGCCTAAAGCTCTGATCTGAATCCATTTCAGACATTCCAGAAAACACCATTTGGAATGAGTTCATCAGTCATGTATCACACCAACTTGCAGCTTACAACTCTGCTTGTGGACAAAACAACTTTGCACGTCATCAGTAGCTGCATCTACATTATACTGTACAGAACATGCATTTCACTGAAAAAACATTGTCAAAGTTAGTTCCCTAAACACTGTGGCAGCACTGCGTTTTGCGGGGTGATGAAGAGCCAAGTCTATTATTCATGTGATATCAAAGTCATTATCTTCACCTAATGTACCTCGACCAGGCTATCTGACCAATGGTGTGTGATAGATGTGAGCGTTATGAGGGACTTCTCTACCATCAGGATCGTGAAAATATGGAGACCTTCTGTTCTGAAACAGTCTTTCAGAGAATCTATTGCAAACATGCCATATCTTTCCAATGCTCAACAATACTGCATATTTATGCCCTAAGTTGCATCAATATACTGCATATTTCCAGACATTTGATCCCAGCTAAGTAGTCGAGTTCTGTTTCTTGTTAACTCTACTTTAGAAAGCATTTGGAAAATGTTTAAAATCCATTTTGTGACAAATGTCAGTTTTTGGGAGCCACACTGGGCATCTCTCGTCTGTTCCATCTCTTGTATTCCTTGTTTGAAATTAGATTTCAATCAGATAATTATGTAATAAAATGACAAGTGACTAAGACAAACTTCTCTGACTCCTACAAAAGATTCCCACCCACACCAACACATTATTGAAACCAAACCATCTTCTGTGTTTACAGCTAATTCAGATCACTTGGCAAATAAACAAGGAACCAATTAAACTGAGTTTAATGTGCTCAGCCACACCAGTTTTGTTTACACTCGTCAAGCTTGTCACAGGAATCCAAAAGCATGTACACACCAATTTCTCAATTTCGTGCAACCTTATTTTTTTACCAATAGAACAGTCTTTCCTTTGATATATGTATTTCATAAAGTCTTAAGTGGCCATCCATGAATTCCAGGGATGTATACTGGGGTATAAATATAAACTGTCACACAAATTCCCTTACTCATCATCATATCAACACAGGGAAGGTCAGAGAACAAACAAATGAAATGAGACAAATGGCTATTGACCTTCAATAAATTAAGCAATGGATATAAAAAAACATTTTACACGCCTGAAAACACCCATCTCCACTATTAGGGCAATAATTAACATGTTTAAATCAAATGGAGCTGTGACGAACCGAAGCTAGAAGAGGACCCAAGTGACTAATCTGACGCACAGTAAGGAGGGTGGAGTTTGCTGAACATTATTGCAAATTTGACTGGAATTGGGTTCTATAGGCAGATGAGACAAAAATAGAGCGTTTGGGCTATAAACAACAGCGGTAGGTTTGGCGTGAAAAGAGGGATCATCATGCAGAAAATAACATAAACCCCAATGTGAATTATGGTGGAGGATATGTGGTGTTGGGCTAGGTTTTTAGAGGCCCTGGGAATTTTGTTAGGATGCATGGCATCATTAACTCTGTCAAGCACCAGGGGATTTTGGACAAAAATCTTGCTGCCTCTGCTAGGAGGCTAAAACTTGGTCTTCATTTGATCTTCCAGGAGTAAAACGATCAAAAGCATTCCTGCGTAGCCACACAAAATTCACATCAAATTTCAGGAGACGAGTACGTGCAGCAATCTTGGCAAGGGGAGGTAGCGCACAAGTACTAATGGCAGGTGTGCCAATATTGTGACACGTATTTGAATAGATACCTATCTCTTGATTAAGAAACTGTTTTTTTCGTTTAACAATTCTACCTCAATTAAAGATTACATTTCACTCTTTCCATAGCCTTTCATGCTCATCTTTACCAAGTGTGCAAAATATTCTGAAGTGCACTGTATCTAAGAACCACTTTAGCAAAACTTAATACTCAACTGTCGTCAAGAAATACATAACTAAAGTGTTTAGTTCACAGAGCATCATTCTGTTGATTATGTTCAAATTCTTATGAATGATGCCAGGGGTCTTACAGAGGGTGTGGCCAGCACCTTCCAGTCAGAGGGATTTTATAATCAAATATAGCTGCTTTTGACATAGATTTTGAAAATGACTGATTATTCAAAAAAAACTGTCTTTAATTTCAGGACAGTGATCATATGGAGCCATTTATAATCACATAGTTGTTTGGCTCCTTTAAAGTCATGATGATAACAAAAATCACCCAAATGGCTCTGACCAAATGTTCACATACCCTTGAATGTTTGGCCTTGTTACAAACACACAAGGTGATACACACAGGTGAATTTCCCACACCTGTCTTTTTAAGTCTGTGTATAAATAGCCAATGAGTTTGTTAGCTCTCACATGGATGCAATGAGCAGGCTAGATCCTGAGCCATGGGGAGCAGAAAAGAAATGTCAAAAGACCTATGTAGCAAGGTAATGGAACTTTATAAAGACGGAAAATAATACAAAATATATCCAAAGCCTTGCAAATACCAGTCAGTACTGTTCAATCAATTATTACTTGAAAAATTCAGGAGTCTCTTGTTTTACAAAGCCAAGGTCAGGTAAACCAAGGAAGATTTCTGCCAAAATTGACAGACATTTTTTTGGGAAACAAAGAAAACCCCACAGGCAACCTCAGGAGAAATACAGGCTGCTCTGGAAAAAAGACAATTTGGATGTTGCAAGGAGCACAATATGACGATACTTAAATGCAGTTTAAGGGGAGTGGTTGAGTTGTATGGTCGAGTTGCCCGAAAAAATCCTTTACTGCGCCAATGCCACAAAAAAAGCATATAATAAAATGCCGACAACACCTTGACAAGCCTCACAGCTTCTGGCACACTGTAATTTAGAGTGACGAGACCATAATAGAGGTTTATGGTCACAACCATAAGTGCTTTGTTTGGAGAGGGCTCAACAAGACCTATAGTGAACAGAATACCACCCACACTGTATAGCTCGCTGATGTTTTGGGGGGTGTGAGCTCTTAAGGCACAGGGAATCTTGTGAAAATGTATGGCAAGATGAAGGCAGCATGTTATCAGAAAATCCTGACGAATGGGCAGCTATACCACCTGCAAGAACTCGGTGCCTCATAGACAACTGTTACAAAAGACGACACGCTGTTGTTAATTCTAAAGGGGACAATACACAGTATTAAGAACTAAGGGTATGCAGACTTTTGAACAGGGGTCAGTTGTTCTTGCCAATTTTCCAAGGGTATGCATACCTTTGAGCACAACTGTAGAAGGCTTCCTTCCAACTTCCAGGTTAAGCTAGCAGCATGAACAGAACAGAACAGAACAAGACAGCATTTTGTGCTTCGGAAGACATACAGCTCCGGAAAAATTAAGAGAGCACTGCACCTTCTCAACGTTTTTGGAAAGGAAAAAATAAGGTGCAGTGGTCTCTCCATTTTTTCCAGAGCTGGATATCTCAACATTGACTGTGTCCCCTGGGACTGGCTGCCATGAAGCCTTGATCACAAATTGGACATCTCTATATTAGATATCACAAGACCCTCCATCACAGAGCTATACTTCGGGGTGAGTTACGGCCAATGCATTCATATTACTTTTGCTTCTCCATTCTATTGACCTTTCCATATTTCTTTTGGGAACTGTTTGTGGAAAGTCTACAAACAGAAAGTTTTTGTCGTGAGAACATAAATTTGGAATGTGATGATATCAATACACACAATGTGATTACTGTGAAGATAATTAAATTATCTACACATTGTTTGTTCTGTATTTAGATTTGAGTAAAATATGTATAAAAGTAGAGCTTCATATAGGTCTGTGCCTTTTATAGTTGTGTGCCCTGATTTTATGTTGTTACTGCAGAGGAAATGTGTTCATATATTGGATTATTTATTTTTTACTAAACTTTCCTCTGAGAAATGTATGTTTGAGCTAATTTCAATGCATACAGTCATAGTCCTTTGATAAATGTATTTCAAATTTTAATGGCACAATACTGTTTAATCAACTGAGAAATGTTGGTTGAGTTGCCGTTATTCATTACATAGACAAAATGTTATATTATAAGATACTAAAATATTATGCTTTGTTTGTTGTTATGGGTGTGGGAGAGCTGATTAACATTGATTCAGTATCAGCGTTAGAATGAAGTTCAATGTTATATCCAACTACCAATCCAGTTAGAGGTGATCTGCAGTGCAACTGAATAATTCCAACATTGTGTTACAGAACAAAAACATAAATATGTGAACATACGTCAGTGCCCACCATCTAAATTATCATCCTGATCCCCTCACAACGTTGTCATGGCAGCTCCATGAAACATGGAATTAAATGCAAAATTACCTTTTGTACAGTTTGGCCTTTATAACATATACAGTAAAGCATTAAAAATCACAAGGTCAGGTCCCCAGTTGACAGACAGTGGATGACAGCACTCTTAATATGTGTAATGGGAATGAATCCACAGCAATGCAACCTTTCCTGTCTAGCTGGGCTGGATGACAGTAGAGTTTCAGAGTGATGTGTTAGCAGTGGCAGTGGGAGGACAAACTCAGATTGATTTGTACAAGATGCATGCTGCATGTTTAAAACATGTATGGTTTTACTAGTGCATGGCCATAATACAGTGAAGAAAAACTGACAAGGTCTACTGTTTGTTTCAGCCTGACAGAATGTGACATATATCAACACTATACAAAATACCTGACCCCTCAAAACAAATTTGTTTGTACTTCATGTCAGATTCTTCGTTAAACATGCATTCTGTGATTTCTGGCCAATGGTGGTAAAAGTGGCACTGTCGAGCCGAAGAGGGTCTCTTGTAAGTTGTGCACTACCTTGTAATCTATGTTCCAATTTTTGCTACATCAACAAAACCACTAGCTTAGAATTTTTGCACATGTAAAAAACATACTGTCCTACCTGCCTAAAATCGCAGGTACAAAGCATTATTTTGTTGATAAAAAAAGTCCCAGAACAGGATTTTCTGGTTGCTCTATATTCTAGGTGGTACAATGCCAGCACTTTTCCCGACAGGGACCTTTATGCAGCTTTTTATGTGGCTTACTATGGTGTTATCTTTATGGGTCGCAGTAAACATTGTAGCTACAACAACATTACGCTGTTATCTTCGCAGCTACCGGTAAACAGAACTAGCAACCGTCCTTTTGATCGCCGTAAAGGCAGCAGGTACCCAATCAAGGCTTACATTCTTGCTCCCCTTGAGGTTTCCATTATCAGCACTAATAGTGCAGATCTGAGAAGGCATCCCTGTGCCTCTACCGTCAGCCATATGCTAGTATGCTGGCTAAGGGGAGGGAAGGGCAGCTGTCACCACTAAATATTCATCACGGGTGCCGGCTGGCTGAGGAGTATGGAAGAAGCATGGGAGGCTGGAGTTGAGGAGGCCTGGGAGGAGGGCTGCAGAGGTGGCGGCTAGAGGGGAGAATGAAGACAGCACTCGCCGCCCTGGTTACTCCCTCAGCTTGCGCAGCATTCATCTCCCTCCCTTTCATCACCCCTGACATCCATCAGGTCACGTCGGCCTCTGTCAGTCACATCACCTGGCGTCCATCCGTCCGGCTCGGTCCCGTGACACGCGCTAATTCCGACAGCGTCACGAACACCCGTAAACAGCCCGAAAGGCCGGAAAGCAACACGCTGTCCCTCAGAGGGATTCCATTCACCTTCCACCGGGCCCATTTGTATGACACGGGTTCACAGGAACGCGTGGGTATCATTCCCTCTCTCCTCCGACTCCAGCAGCGTATCACCAGGAGAGTCAAACATTGGCACTGGGGGAGAGTCTAGCACCTCCATATCAAAACTCCAGCTCTGACAGGAGGTGTCTGTGTCATATATCGTGCTATGAGGTTCTTTGAGCGACTGCCAACATCGAGCTCACTCTAACCACTCCCCACCCCCAAACACACACACCCACACACGCACGCACACACAGGTCACAATGCGATGAACACACACGGAGACACAAATAAACACGCATCGGTTGCCGACACAGGAATGCGCTGCGGGATGTGGTTCAGTAGACTTACGCATCTGGTGCAGGTCTCTCCAGCTCCTGGAGGACGGGACGCCGGTGATTGTGACCAGTGGGCAGGGGTTTCCGGCCAGCGTGTCACACAGGCTCTGTAGCCTGAAGAACACCTTGTCAGGGTCCACTGAGCACTGCAGTCCCCGCAGGTGGCTCTGAAACACAGCCAGAACCAGTGGCCCGTAAACCAAACGGCCACGATGCTCCGGGCCTCACGACTGACACGAGCAGAACTTAAATACACAGCGAGACCCTCGGAGTGACCACGCTGAACACGTGCTCCGAAAGGAGAATGTCGAGACCACCTCGAGGCTGGTGTGGTGGGTTGCACTCACCGACACGCCCAAACACAAACATACACCCCTGGAACACACACGCACGGCCCACACATACGCCCGCATGTGCACAAACACGAGCAGCTGGGTGTTTAGTGGTGTACCTGGAGGGCAGAGTAGGTGTAGGGGAAGTGGTAGGCCAGGTAACAGACGTCCTGGCTGTGTCTGAAGGTCACTGTAAATGTCAGGGTGTAGAAGGAGCAGATCTTCCAGCCTTGGCTCGGGTAGTAGTTGTTTCTGCATGGACAAAGAGAGTTATTCCAAAAAAGGCAGAATTACTTAAGTTGCAGAATGTTATGTTTCTGTCTTAAGGATAGTTCTATTTAGTCAGCAATTAAAATGTTTGAATTGCTACATACTTCAAAGTGAACTGTAACCAAGAAGCAATTACAACTTAGGAGTATGACTGAATACATACATACTGAATGGTGATTTCAGGCACCAAATTCCATGGTAAAGTTTCCTATTAACCTCAAGACTAGATCTTAGTTGAGTTACAGCAGTATTAGCAGATCTCACTCCGGTTATAACATATAGAAACAGATCTCATTGTAGTTCTAACCTATAATGACAAATCTCAGTCAACATTCTAACCCGTAGTAACATATTCCAATGTAGTTCTAACCTGTAGTAACAGATCTCAGTCCCAGATCTAACCCGTAGTAACAGATCTCAGTCCCAATTCTAACCTGTAGTAACGCAGCTCAGTCCCAGTTCTAACCTGTAGTAACACAGCTAAGTCACAGTTCTAACCTGTAGTAACACAGCTCAGTCCTAGTTCTAACCTGTAGTAACACAGCTCAGTCCCAGTCCTAACCTGTAGTAACAGATCTCAGTCCCGGTCCTAACCTGTAGTAACAGATCTCAGTCCTGGTTCTAACCTATAGTAACAGATCTCAGTCCTGGTTCTACCCTGTAGTAACAGATCGCAGTCCCGGTTCTAACCTGTAGTAAGATATCGCAGTCCCAGTTTTAACCTGTAGTAATACAGCTCAGTCCCAGTTCTAACCTGTAGTAACAGACCTCAGTCCCAGTTCTAACCCAGTGGGGTCGGCCCTCCAGAGCCTCCCTGACAGAGTACAGCACCGGTTGCATCCCTGGGGATAAACAGACAGTAACAAACACAGAGCCACAAACGGGCAAGGAGACAGGCAGACAGACATCTGATCTGTGTTTCATAAAAGTGAAAACCCGATGGGAACACAACATACACAACACAGAATATAATGCTATTAGAAGGAAACCCATCCACTGCAGGAGGCCCCTACATTTCATTAGAGTGCACACCACAGGTCTACATCTATAGAAGGTTTTCTCCCTTGGGGACTTCAAAATGCCATTGTACTTTAGTCCAAAGATATATAGCCAATTTAACATTTCTAGGAAGTGCAGTTGTCTAAGGCCCACCGCTGAGCCTTAGAACAGGGGACGGCGAGGACGCGATTGAAACATAGAGAAGCCCTCCGTCAGACTCCTGCACGCAGGACTGGGGACAAGCACGCTAAGTGGGAGTAAGGAGAGGGACTAAGGGTGACACCCTGCAGAGAGGGGCCGATACTGAGGAGAAACCAGCCACTCCCTTCCACCACCAACACGTACAGATCAACAGCACAGGGGGTCTGACAAGCCAAAAAGTTCCATATTATCAATCATCTACCTCAGCACTCATCCAGGGAGGCTGGCTGCTTATCAGGGATAGGGTGTCTTACCGTAGTTGAATTGGCTGTTGGCCTTCTCACAGTTGATGATGTTGAAGCGATACGGTGTGTCGGCCATCATGCCGCTGACCTCGAAATAGAACCACTGGTGGTGCTGGGAGCAGTTGACATCCGCGTTCAGGATCAGATCATACTCATGACTGAGGACGAAGGGTTTCAAGTCAGACGGAATAATTTCTTAATACTAGTGCAGCACTTTTGACCAGACGTAGTGTACTACAATGGGTAGAATGCCAATTGGAACACAGCCGGCACTATGAGACAGGTCGTTCTTCTCTCCAAATGGATTTTATCCGTTTTATAGGGCAGTTGTACCGAGTCTTGCTATATAATTTAAGGACATTCCTGTCCAGGTATAGAATAAACCTGCAATTTGATGGGAAATATGCCAACGGGACACCAGGAACAACAGGAAAGCTTAAAGAAACTGTTCTATTTTGATTTTGAAAGCTGTAAAAATGAGCTGCGACAGGAACGGGCTGCCTGTAGTCATATCACAGCAAGGAAGAAGGAAAGAGCTGCAACCAGGCAGAGAACAATACCTGCGGATGCGAACAGCTTTACGCAGATTCCCGCATTCAAATTGTGAGAAAAAGCTCAAGGAGTCAGAATGATCCGGCGAACACTGGGTGCTGGAGATGGAGGGGGGAGAGGAGAGGTGCATGAGGTACAAAGCTCTGAGAATAAACAAGGCAGAACTATTCAGAGACAGTTAAGGCTTAACTACTATATTGCCCAAAATAATGTCCCCAAAATGTGTAAATATGTATTAATTTTAACTGTATATACGATACCAACCAAAGCTCCACCAGAGGGATCTCAAGAGCTAACAGTTGTGTTTTTGTCGCTTTTTTACTATTATCAATAGTATTTGTGATTTTCTTAACGCTTAGTATAAAACTCCAAACTTGTGAGTCATTAAATCGTGCATTCAAAACAACTGGTATGGAAACATCTTTAAACCACAGTTTTGGGTGAAATATCATGAGTGCATTGCTTTGATCATCTAAACATAACAGTGTGATTCTTTCAGTTCAGTCAATGCAACAATCTGTTCCAGTCCATTTCACTATTTTCACATAATGCAACACACTTACTGTGCTCTACATATCACAACTAAAAACAAAGTCTATACTTTCTATCTCAGCGTGATCAATTAAGACAATCATTGATGCAAAAAACATACCTCTTATAGCAACATGGATTTTTGTCTTATGTATTGTAAAAAATGCTAGAAATAAATTAAATAAAATCCCAACGTTTAGCACACACTACATTAATTCATGTCAATTCTGTCTTCTGGCCAGTCCACATCACAATGATTTTTCATTTTTCTTACACTGGGAGGAATCTTTTGACATGGCAAATCCAAATTGGACATTGGTCACCAGTGATGTCATGACATGGTTTATCAATGATCTGAAGGTATTTTAACAATAAAATAATCCTATCTAAAGTTATTAATGTACTTTATATGAACAAAATGTATTTCAATGTGAAACATGTCTTTCTAGATGAGACACTGATGTTTGATCTTGTTTGGAACTGGAATTGGCCCCTCTAAACTGCAGTCAGAATGGTATATTAAGGAATCGTTGAAAAACTACACTATTGAAGATGTGTTGCGTTGATGGTCACAGTTTCTGTGCAAAAACAACTCTCTGGTCTTTTTTCGCTCTATAATTCTTAATGTATGTACTGAGCAGCCTTTTACTATTAACCGTGAGATAAATTGAATCAATCAATCAATATATCCAGAGTACTGCTGACTACATGGAAAAAGTACCGATGACTAGCCAGGTCATGGTCATTTACAAGTGGGAGCATTTGTTCTACTGTGGCAGGACCCATCCATTATCAGCATGACCGGTAACAGACAATGGCACCTGAGATTTCTCAAAATCCCTATCACCTAGACAACCGTGACGGCTCATGCTCCTGATATCAGGCATGCAATAGAAACGCAGCAGCGGTCACGATGTGGTCGTATCCACGCTATTCCACTGACGCCCTCTATTTCCGCTGCACTTAAAAAGCTGTTCTGCAGTCCGCCTTCCAAACGGGCAGGTGCCGCGGCAGAGCCAGGACATGTCTCTGAGCGCCCTTCTCAGACGTACCCACGTCCACCCGGCAAAGTGTCCCGCTAAATCGACACCGGTCGCGGAACGTGAAGGGTGTTTCACGGTCCGACGTCCTATACGCCTGCTGTACGGCGGACCCACATTATCGATCCGCAAGGGGGATGGGGACATATGAAGACCGGCTGTGTGATAGAGGGTCATCAGTCATACGGGGGGACTGGCTGATTTGTTAGCACTTACCTGGGGTCCTCCAGGTCAAACACTACCTCGTTAATTATGTCCTCAGGGGAGAGAAGACGCTGGATGTCCTCCAACACTTTCTTCCTGTTAAGACAGAATATACAGGTAGTACATATTCACTGAGGGTAATAAGCTATATGAAGGCAGAAACAGTGCGCTGGAATATAGTTGCTTGAATAAAATGGGAAAACACAGTGCAACACCATGACTCTTCAATAACACTGTACTACACAACTACTCTCAACAACACATTACAATGCACAGTACTACACAGCTTCATGACAACACAGCACTGCACAACGTCTCTTCAATAACTCGGTACTACAAAACTACACTTCAATAACACAGTACTATAAAGAATTGTATGAACGTATGCTTGTTATGTTTAGATTACAACAGAACATCCGTTTATTCGTACACAGGATGTCATATTCAGTCAAAGCGCAAAAGTACTCAGCCAATGGGCTTACAGTACTGGGTTGTATATTCTGTACATGAACACGTCTATAAAGTAGAGGACGACTGGAAGATTCTTTGAGATCGAGTTTGTTAGATCGAGTCGGTAACATCATGAATTATAGACTATCAAATGCTGCAATAAATAATTGAATGACTCTCTCTCTTGACGATCGTGTAGGCAATTATTTCACCACTATAGGAATGGCTGGTTTCTGACAGCATATTGCCGCGACCGGATGGATAATCTTAACAATTCCACTTGAGATCTTCTGTTTTGTCAGAACTTCTGAACGAACGGCTAACGGGCTAATCGAAGGAGTTCTTGGTTTTAGATGGATATAGATGGACTGACTCGTAAAGTTAGAGCATATAACAGATTCCGTAAAACTGCAAATCTACTCTGATAAAAGTACTACAAAAGTACAAAAGTAACACTGAACTAGACAGCTACTGCCAATAACACAATACAATGCACAGCAATACACAAATCATTCTTCCCTTTAAACTATAATACTTTAATTACCCTAATAAATATGTAGAAGGTATTTTGCTTGAATTACTCTAAATGGACTTGTACTGATAATCTGAAGCAGGTTATTACATCTGACTGAGTTAAACATTCCGTAACGTAAAGCAGGTTATTACATCTGATTGAGTTAAACATTCCGTAACGTATAGCAGGTTATTACATCTGACTGAGTTAAACATTACGTAATGTAAAGCAGGTTATTACATCTGACTGAGTTAAACATTCCGTAACATAAAGCACGTTATTACATCAGACTGAGTTAAACATTGGGTAATATAAAGCAGGTTATGAAATACTGTCAACTTAAGCATGTCATGTCACTGACAATCTCTGTTAGGTAAACACTTATCTAAAGCATGATATGACAATCCCAATGATTTAAACATTATGTAATCCATACCCTGCTACAGTCTCACTGATTTAAATAATATGTCAACTAAAGCCTCCATTATAGTTTCAGTGAGATAAACATTTTGTTATCCTTACTTTCTTATAAAATCAAAGAGTAAAATATTATGTCATATATAGCCTGTTATAGTCTAACTGACACAAAAGAAACAATGTTTAACTCATTAAAACTATAATAGGTTACAGATTAGAATGAACATTATGTATTCTACTTTATAGCCCGTTATATGGTCAGTGAGTTAAACACTGTAAACTACAGCCAGCTATAATCTAACTGAGTTAAGTCTTATGTCATCTGTCATTTTTGTATGTTATTAAACACACAAACGTTCGCAAAGCAAAACGTTGAATGAGGCACAATGTTCCAAACAGGAGCGGTTAGGCCGCCCTATCTTATCAAGTCAGTTAAATTATTGCTCGGCAAATATCAGATTACTAAACTTCGAGGTTTTTGGTGCCAATTTATTGAATCATAGTGTTGTCAATGGGATCTCATAAGTACTCGTTTTTTCCCCAAAATCAGGCCGCAAGAATTAAGAGGTGTTTTAGAGTCTCTGAAACTCCCAGAATAAACAATAGTGAGTCTTGATCAAACAGTCTCAATATTCTTGTATTTTTTTTGTTTTAATCCCTTTGAAGGTTATACATTTCCCTCAGCCAACTAAAAACCGCAGAGACCTCTTCTCAGTATAAACCCAATATGTTATCAATTCCCAGGTTTCTCCATCTTTTTGTCATCTGTATTATCAAGGTTAGAAGGGGCAAACAAGGGGAATTCTCGCTATCAGGAGAATTAATGACAATGGTCTGAGGTCAAAACGACCCTTAATTTGTTTCCAGATACAGTGGGTGCTATGTATAATGGGATTATAATTCTGAAGTGATTTCTCTAGACTGACAGGGGACATGATTACAGTGCCTATTGAACAAGGGTGGTAATCCTCAAGCTCCATTCTAAGCCAGTTGGCCGACGTTGTCGAGTCCAAATGTTACAGAGGAAATGTTAGTGGCACAATAGTAAGACATAACAGTCCTTCAGAGGTGTTCCTTTTAACCCATCCTATGGGTTTTATGATCCCGAAAGAATGGGTTGATAAAGAGTCCAGTTGCTTATGAAAGGACATAGACGTAGATGTAAGGATATTCTGGAAGATGAATTATTTCAGGGAGAAAAACTATTTGAAAGATAAAAATCCCTCAGGGAGAGGAAGTGTGCATAGAATAAGGAAGATTTTTATTTTTTGTAATTGCAATGTGTGAGTAAACATTGTGTAATCAAAAAATGCAGTCTCACTGAGTTGAACATAATGTAATCTAAAGCATGTTAGCGAGTTAAACATCATCTAGTCTAAAGCAGCGGTTCTCAAACCTCTCCTCGGGGACCGACAGACATTTCACATTTTTGTCGTAGCCCTAATCAAGGGAGCGATAATTAATTCACAAGTTGAACTGGGTGTGCTAGCTCGTGAGAAGTTCAAAAACACTGAACGGCTGCTGATCCCGAGGAGAGGTTTGAGAAACCATGATCAAAAGCATGTTACTGAGGTCAACAATTAGGATTGAGTTCATGAAGACAGTCTGTCAAAACTAGCTATGCAAATGTTTGAGGTAATTTGATTGGACATTTTTTGACTTCTGTAAACTAAACCGATGGAGTTAAACGTCTTGAAACCACACAGACCTTGCCGCTGAGTGTAGTGGAGTGGTGAATCAGCACCGCGACAGACCCAGAAATATCCGTCCCTACCTCGGTACCAGGAGAGAGATGCGAGGGCACCGTCTCTGACTCTCCCACCACCGCCTTCTCAAGGCACCTCACAAATTCTCGACTTCAGAGAGCTTAGAGGGCCGGTGTATCAGACAGCCAATCCCTTGCCTATCTCTCTGCATACATAATGACAAGGCGGGGCCAGAGCGAAGTCCGGATTGCGGCTACAGAACCCACCGTTTCCGCTCTATTATCCTCATCTCTCATACACTGAGCAACGCCGAACAGCAGAGGAGACAAGGACGTCTGGGAGATCCACCAGGACACAACGGGCGAACACAGGCCGCGTCAAGCCTGCAGGTGTGGCTGTCTGATCTGCATGCCTGATGAGCACCACTGGCCCTTCTTCTGCCCTACTGGGTCCCGAGGCCAGAGAACAGCTAGTGGCAAGCCCACTTAGTCAGCAAGCCAGTACAAAAATATCTACATTAGAAAACAGGGTCCGGAAATGAATTGACTTGTACTGGTGAGAGTTGAATTTAAAAGTGTTCAGAGCTATTTAATTTGGACACAGATTGCGAAAAAATTAAGTGCTGGACAAAACTGCATCTGTGCAACCTAAATGTCACAGGCTGTCAAACATTTTAAGTCCCAAAAAATGTATTTTGCCGAGAATAAGACACTAAATAAAGGTAACAAACTTATCTCTCCACAGGGTGAACCCAATGAACTGTGAAATGAATGAAATAAACGTACTTTCCACACAATCTGCTATTTGCACCTGGAAAAAGTTCTCTAGGAAAACAAGTTCTCGTCCGGGCTCTGCCACATAACCTCATTAGATTACTGAATGAGTGTTTAATAAACAGTTGGCACTTTAGAATGCATGTGGGTTGACTGACTTCAGAAGAGGAAAGCAGAATGAAGAACACTGAAAAAATCATGTGTCCTTACAGAATATTTAACTTAAAGTGCCTACGATAACGACAAGCGAGAGGTTATTGCTTCTACACTATGTATTTTTTATCTAAGATACTGAAGCATTTGATCCTGATTCCCAACATTATCAGCATGGAAACCTTACAGTTCACACAAGAACCAGAAAGAAAATAAAATAATGAAATGCTGCACCCGTAATGCTTTGTCATTAACATGGTTCAATATGTCAAAATAGGCCTAAAAATATACACTATAACATGCTGTACATACAGTGGTCTCTGGAAAAAATTAAGAGACCACTGTACAGTATATTATATTGTATATTTTTATTTTTCTTAAATCCGCATCTTTATGTATGGCTGCCATTCCATTCCAGTGTCTGTTAAATTCCAACACAGGCACACCTAATTTTACTTAATGAGGTACTGATTAGGAATTTCCTGAACCAAATCTAATTAAACAAGGAAAAGTATAAAAACCACTGCTTTGGTCATAACTATCTTTTTGCAATAGGACCAGCTGGATGGCAAAAACAGTGCAAGTAGTACCTGAAAATGTATTTGAATATAAAAATAACTATTCAGCATGACATAAGAGTTGAAAAGAAAAGCTTTGAATTAGTAAAAAGGGTTCAATTCTGGCTTTACTGGCAGTGGGATATAGTCAGGTTGCTTCCATCCTGAAAATGTCAAAGATTGCGGTTCATAAGAACAATGTCAAGCAACAGACATTGGGGACAACAAAGCAACAGACTGGCAGATGGCGAAAACAACTGTCCTGTGACTGAGATGACCGCCAAGTCATTTGAATGTCACTCAACAACTGTAGGATGACATCAAGTGACCTACAAAAAGAATTGCAAAGAGCAGCTGGGGTGAAGTGCACAGGGAGGACAGTTCGAAACAGGCTCCTAGGGGCAGGGCTGACGTCATGCCAAGCTGGATAAAAAACTTCAACAATGAGAAGCAAAGAGCCAGGCTGAAGTTTGCAAAAGACCATAAGGATTGGACCATTGAGGAATGGAGTAAGGTCATCTTCTCGGGCAAAGCTAAAATGTTCAGCTTTGCCCGACACCTGTTCATCTAATGGTTAGACAGAGAGACCTGGAGAGGCCTACAAGCCACAGTTTCTCACACCCACTGTGGTATTTGGTGTAGGGTTGGTGATGACCTGGGGATGCTTCAGCAAGACTGGAATCAGACAGATTTGTCTTTGTGAAGGATGCATGAATCAAGCCAGATACAAGGTTATCCTGGAAGAACACCTGCTTCCTTCTGCTATGACAATGTTCCCCAACTCAATGCTCCATGCCAGACAGCCAGAGCAATCAAGGTGTGGATCTAGGACCACCAGATCAAGACCCTGTCATAGCCAGCCCAATCTCCAGACCTGAAGCCCATTGAAAATCTCTGGAATTTGATCAAGAGGAATAAGGATAGTCACAAGCCATCAAACAAAGCCAAGGTATATGAATTGCTGTGCCATAAAGACCCCCAACAGCAATGTGACAGACTGGTGGAGAACATGCCAAAACGCATGAAAGCTATGATTAAAAGAAATCAGGGTTATTCCACATAGGTTAAAACATTAGTATTTTGTTGTTGAAAAATGTAAATGAATTTGTATTCTTTGCATTATTTGAGGTCTGAAAACAATGAATATTTTTTTGGTCATTGTGATCAGTTGTTATTTTCAAGAAATAAATACTGTAATTGACAAGAATGTTATTTGGAATTTGGGAGTAATTTTGTTGTTCATAGAATAAAACAAAAATTTTTATTTTACTCAAACACATACCTATGATTAGTAAAACCAGAGAAACTGATCATTTTGCAGCGGTCTCTTAATTTTCTTTCTAAATATACACTTAGTAGGTTGCATCAATAACATGCTATGTTTAATAGTGATAAAGACTGTTACTTGTTAGTCTTGAATCTGACTCAGAAGTAACATAATATGTTGGCAGTTAAAAACAAAACAAAAAGATATATAGGAATAGCACAGTACAGCGAGATTGGTTTGACCACAGCAATAAGTTAGCTTCAGTAATGTGTGTCCAAGACGCAGCACTGACTTAATTCAGAAAAGATTGTCAGATGCTTGAGCCACAATAGTTAGTTTCAGTAAAAGAAAGAAAAAGATAGACCATTTTGCCTTGACTGCTAATAAAACCGCCATGTCTGTGTCTTATAAATGATTCTGTCATTTACTTCCAGAAGCATGCTTTTGTCAACCAGTGTCCAAAGGTGGCACACATCAAAGATTAAATGAAACCAAGACAATTGGCAGGATGAATGCTATCAGTGCTGTGCAATGTGTGACAGAGAGGAGCGGCAGCAGACAACAGAGGTAGCATAAGGATCAGGCCTGTATTTGACATCTTGCTTCCTAACATACTTATAACATGCTCCATAAATTCCTTGTTCTAATGGGATTTATGCAAATGAAGTGGGTGTAACGTGTTAGTACCCCAGTGAGACGAGGCCTCCTGTCATGCTGTGATGAATACATCAAAATGGCCTAATCATTCGCACACTCATCAATCACGGCAATTTAGTTGGGCTGAACTGCACCACTCGTATCATGTTTCCCATTGCATTTTCCCTCAACATATTCTGCTAGGAAACCAATGGTTGACCTATTCCGCATTACGTCACCTACCTACCTTTGCACATGGGGTTTCCGTCCTGCCATTGGCTCTTTACTCGGTGGAGGGAGATGACCCCAAAAGTCAGGGAAGGCTAAGACGGAGTACCCGGGGATAGACTTGGTGAGCGCCGCTGCCGCTGCGTACAATCGTGGGTCATGGTGAGGGATGCAGGCGCCGTGTTTCTCCAGCAGCCTGTCAACCATGCTTGGAAGACCGTCGCTCTTCAGCCCCGACCTAGACAGAAAGTGGCTGCGGAAGTCGCTCGCCTGCAGGCGGATCTCTGCAGGCTCGCCTGTCGCGTCCCGGTCTCCGACGTCGGCCGCCGAGGCCGTGTGTTGGACAGGAGAACAGAACGGAGAACCTCTGTGAGTCACTGGGGATCTTCCCTCATTCCAAAAGTCCCCTTTGAGAAGATCCTCCTCATCTGAGCAGTCGTCTACCTCGGAACCCGAGTCCAGGTCCTAAAAGACACGTAGTTTAACGGAGAACATTCCGTAACTTAACTATACATTTACAGAACTTATGTAAAGCGGTTCTATGAATGCAACAAGGAACCAGGGGGATGATTTTGCAAAGCTTGAGAACCTATTAAAAACCGGATGTGTGTCAACAGGTTTCCTTCAAAGGCACAGGCATGAATGGACCATCAAAGCTTGTGGAAATGCGTCGAAAAACAGAATTGTACTTTGTTTTTGAAACATGTAACCTACATTACTCAGCAGTTATCCAAACCCAACCAGAAGTTGTGGGAGGTTTTCTGCGTTTGTTTTGCATTACTTGCTGATTTACTTCATTTGAATATCATTAACATTAAAAGCAGACCTCAAATGAATACCAATGGATATTTATAAATGCTGAAATGCATACTCTGGATTTCACTGAGGAGAGAGTGAAGAGAGAGAGAGACAGAGAGAGAGAGAGAGAGACAGAGAGAGAGAGACAGAGAGAGAGAGACAGAGAGAGAGAGACAGAGAGAGAGAGACAGAGAGAGAGAGATGCTGAGAAAAATACAAGAGACTGATCACTCTGAATGCTGTTGCAGTCAAAGCCGGGTAGCGGTTTCAGGGAAAAGGTTGAAGGCATCATTCTTCCTGGGCTTTAATAATGCATGTTTGGTTACGTACACTCAACAAAGCAACGTGTGCTGTGCCAAACTAAATAGCATATCAACTCAAATATGCGCCAAGAATTTGAATGTGACTTATTCATTTAATTTCAAACGCAAAAACAAACAAACAGGAGATAGGATCTCTAGGGTCAATTTGATTCCGATGTCGAGCGAATGAAAAGGGACTGGTAAAAACCTGACCGTGTTGTTAGTTAGCAATTTCCGGAACCTCATCACCATCATCATCATCAGCCTCTCTCTTGATTAAACCGTAGATATTATGCAGGGGCCAAATGAAACCCAGCTCTCGACTTCTGACGTCCCCTAATAACCGTAGACGCCATCAGAGGAATGCCCTGAATGCCCAGGAGTGTGGTTGTGTTGACGATCCTGGGATAACTGGGTAATGGACACCCTGGGTATCATTGAGAGGTGTTACACAAGCAGCACAGATCAAAGCAAGCTGCAGTCTCCTTATAGAAGACTTCCAGGGCAGGGAGAAGTATGGGGCAGGGAGTAGTTTTAGACTCCCGAGTCTTAGAAGATTGAAAATATACAGTATAATGAAACAGGCTATCCCTTGTCAGATTGAGGTTTTATAAATGAACCGCGGTTATATTACTGTGGGGGTTGCATACTGTGTCGAGTTACTAGGTACTGGTTCGTTGTTATGGTTTATTTGATCAGGAAGATCAGCATAAGACAACCTCGCTTCACAGAAACCGTCTGATATTTATTACTTCAAAAATAGATGTGAATATCTTGGCCCCCAAAAAATGTATATAAGTAAAGTTCTGCCTGTCTGATAGCGCCTGACTGAGCACTGAGCTGCAACGATTTCTCTCTTTTTCAAAAACAATATATTGTTCAGAGAAAATGATCTTCCCCCGTGATCTGTTCAAAGTCAATATTTCTACATAGAATCTGAACTAAAATCAAATGAAGGCACACTAAATTGCAGTTATTTTGTGTCAACAATCAATGTAAAATGTATTACACCTTTCTGTGTAATCTCTACCTTTGCTATCCCTCCTCTGAAGAAGGGCATTCTGGGAACTAATTGTCTTGTTGTTTCATGGCATGCAGAATACCCACATCAGTAGTGAGAGAGACAGCCGCAAATTAATTGGGGAAGAAGTATTTTTCAGCAGAGGCAGTTAATCTTGTGATATCATTGAAATTAAGACAGCTGCACAAGGAGGAGAGGAGCAGCAGGAACAGATAGTTTCCCACAGGCTTGTTGGCATTTCAATTGGCCCAACTCATCAACAATCTAAAGAGAATCTTGGGGTCTGCTTTCAGTATGTAGGTCATTTTTCTACATGCCCAGAGTCAGAACAATGCATGAAAAACATTTCTAAGTCTACATCTGTGTGAGGTTTCAAAATGATTGACTTGAAATTCACATATAGTTAGCTTCGCGCACACAGTTGCTTGATGTCTCCTGGTACAGAGGCCAGTGCCTTCTGACCAGTCCACAGCTAAGTGATTGGTCATTTATAGTCTGACAACGCCATACATACTATTCATTCATCATAGCATTGTTTCATAGATAATTATAATAAACTAGATTCTATCCACTCATTCCTAATTTCCCCTTGTAGCATAGAGAGTCAGATATATCACAAAGTTGTATCTGTCAAATTATTGCATCTGTCTGCTTTTGAAAGGATCAGGCTACTGTACCGAGAGACTTCCAGTAATTGTCATATGCTAAATGAAATGATCCCCAAGCCGTATGAGACAAACAATTTATACGACCCTGGGTAAGTGAAATAAATCTAGAACGTGGCAGGATCACTAACTGGCCTGACAATCCTACTTTAAAGCTAATGTGGAATTCATCTTGGTTGAGGTTGATGTTCAATTAATAATGCTGTCTCATTATTTACATAAAATAATTAGAAAAAACATTTAAAATCCCACTGTCTTCCTCATCCACAAGAACTGTTTTCCAAAACTCCCACTCAATGTACAGTTAACAGAGTTGACCTTGAGAAACGTAAGCGTGGCTGTCGCACCCCGCCGCAAGCTATCAGACGGTCACGGTCAGACCACTTCCCAGGTCTGGCAGAGTAGCACACACCTCAAGCTCCTCAGCCGGGCCAGCTCTTACATGAACTTAGAAAATACATTTGTTGGCGCAAACCAGGGGAAAACAGTCACATTGGACACACAGTTACGGATCTCAGCTGCCGAACGGCGGTATGTGTCTGTGATGTGGGACAGTGGACCTAGGCTGCGTGATGGGAGCTGAAGGGGTTTGGCACGGGAAGCGGATGTTTACCTGGAAGTCATGCTGGAGTTCAGGACACAGTCTGACGTATTGACCCAGCTGCTCCAGAGGCCTGTCGAGCTCAGGCCTGGACCGCAGTTTGTTTACGTCTGACTCCAGGTCATCATCCTGCCGGGACCGTACACATACAAGCATATGCAGGACCGCGTGCGCGCACACACACACACACACACACACACACACACAGACACACACAGACACACACACACACACACAAACACTTAGATGGAGCAGAGCTGCGTCCACTGCGTCAGAGCATCGGCACGCACATTCAGACATGACCTCAGTTGTGTTTGTGAGCACTGGAAAACCCCAGCACATCTGCTGGGTATACACAGGTTAAATCATGAATACACCTAACCTTTGACCGTGTGACCCCACCCAGAGGAGGCTGGGGGGGGGGAACCAACGTGATGGCATCCGCCTCATCAACTGTCAATCCTTCCTGGGAAATAAAGGCCCACCACACGGCACTTGCAGTGTCCGTCATCCAGCCAGTCCAGAGGCGAGCGGTGCCGAATAATGTGCGCGGAGCCATTTAAGGTCAGTATCTATTTTTAAGAACCCCCGCGTCCTACAGCGTGGGCCGGATGCTAACCGCTAACCAGCGCGCAGCACTCAGTCTCAAAGACAGCAACGACCCAGTGAAGCACAACACTCCCGCTGCTCTACATACACAAATGTGTCAGATAATGGATGTGCCCGCTGGTGTGAGTCAGCGTGGCTCTGATACCGCGGCTCTTCCATCCTCCCCCTTCATCTGTCCTCAACAAGTAAGAGTTGCCGCATTGCCAAATGTTGCAATGCACAAACAGCCACGCTGTGCCCCAGCCCCTGGCCACATCGGAGGAGGCCGCGTAGCATGAAATAAATATGTTAGGAGGTGGGAGGGTAATAGGGGCTCCAGAATTTCTTCTTCCCAGTGTGCGTGAACCGCGAACGCGGTGGAGTGGAGATGGCATTGATATACGCCTGCATCCCAGGCCGTGTAATTTAACACGAATACAGGACGGAAACTCTTCACGTCAAACTCACAGCACGCACAGGCCATCTTCTTCCGACATGCCTTTTGAGAAGTAATGGATCAGTCAAATGCGCTCCAATTTGACTCATTTAGGTGAAATTACGGAGGAAGATTGCACGTCAGATTGCGGCTGTGTCCATGAGACCGTGTCTGTGCGTGTGAGCACGTATATGTGTGCGCATTACTACTGTGTGTGTGTGTGTGTGTGCTCATGACTACTGTGTGTGTGTGTGTGTGCTCATGACTACGGTGTGTTTGTCCGCATGACTACTGTGTGTGAGTGTGTGTGTGTGTGTGTGTGTGTGTGTGTGTGTGTGTGTGTGAGGAACAAAAATCACTCACGTATTCTTTGGTACAGTCAGCCTCATCACTTTCAGCATCATCGTCATCATCATCTTCGAAGCCGACATCTGGTAAAAGAGAAATCCGAGACAACTAAGATTTGACAGTCGAGATGTGACAGACTTTTGAACTATTTGTGTGGGATCAAACAAACTGCTCCCTGAGACATCTGCCCTGGTCTGAAATGTGAAAGGGCAAACGCAAAATACAAACATGTAGCAACGACGAGAACAAAGACATGCAATGGGAAGTCACTAATCATACGAACACTTTAATGTTGAATCTTCCATACTGCAAAAGGACCATATGGATTTTACAGCAAACGTGAAAAGAATTGCGTGATCTTTTGTTTCTATAGACATTTCATCTTTAGGTTAAAGTTAACGTAATCTGTTGACTTGACTGGCAGCTGAGAGAGATGAAGTCGGGGCTATGTCAGCAGACAGATGGGGAGAGAATGATGGTTCACAAAAGTAAAATGACGCCTGAACCTCTTCAGAAAATATTCCCACAGAAGAAGCTGGGAATATGTCAAACTGAAATGTGCCTAGTAGCAACCACAACCATATCAAGGTATTTCAATTTGGAGGGTCGTTGTGCAGAGGTCCGTGTGGAATCGGTAGCTGCAGGGTCGTAGAGGACCCACTGCCCTCTAACAGATTCGGGAGGTGTCCCACTGTTGATGTGACTTTGGAGACACACTCCATTTCAACATATAGCCACGCCAAAAAGTACTGGCACACAGATAATGAGGTATATTTGAACTTGTAAGAGCTTGTACATCATTACGAATTCCAGGGTCAACCAAAATCCCATTTATGAAATTATACACTATATTTCTTAGAAGATAAACCGGCATCTGAGGTATTTTCGCCCTTTTTCTTTGTATTTTCTGCCTCCCCCTAAGGGTAGCAATAGAAAGCCAGAGATTGGCAAACTGACTTGAAGGGACGTTAACCATTCCACTGGTGTCCAGCCAAAGAGCTATTTCATTGTTATCTGACCAAAGTACCGGTTTTAACCCAAGTGTTAATGCTGTGTAACAAACCCCGTGTATTTACATTTGTCTCTTTGACAATTCAAAGGCAGTTGTCATGAGAGTGAGAATGCATGAGCCAAATAAATGTAAAAAAATCTGTCTGAGAATCTTTCATTTAACAGTGTTTACCCAGTACCAAGACAGCTCTTTACCTTACAACTTTATGGCAACCTTTTCAGAGGTTACTGTACATGTAGCAGGCTGGTTCCTTTTAATATATGACTTTTTAGTGTTCTCTATGTAAGAGCCCCATGCCCCTATATGGTTCAGCTACCTGCACAATCACACATTGGTATAAACGGCATTCCTCTTTCGTTCCTTCAGATGGACCGTCACGTGTTTAATCCTGTTCTCACAGTTCTCTCCTGCATTCTTATAAGTTGCAGCCTGCTTGTAGCCCGATCAGATGAAGTGTATCCCATCACTAAGAGACATTAGGTGGGCACCTAAAGAGTCTGCCTCCCAGCCAGAGGGTTGCCAGGGTAACCAAGCCTAAGCTCGCTAAATGACACAAACACGGCAGGAAGTATTTTTCACCGCAGGTCACTAGCAGTGTGTTTCCAATGGAATAATGTTACTCGTCTTGTTCTATGATTTACGGAAACGCCACACGCCACTCCTACACGGCAGTATCTGAGTGAGTGAGATAGAGACGGAGGGAGAAACGGAGAGAAAGTGGGGGGGAAACAGACGGAGAGTGGGCGAGCGAGGGTGTGGGTCAGAGAGGGAAGATAAACATTACGTTGGGGTCCTGGCGGGGTGTCAGCGGGCCTCCCAGGTAGGACGAAGGTATAAACACTGCGGTCCGAGGTCAGCGGAAGGGGACATTTAGGACAGCATTTCCTCATCAGCTGGACAGCCGGCTCCACCAGGGACTCCAGACCTTTACTGGCCAGGCAGGTCTTCAAAATAATAACACAAACACTGTGACATCCCGCCGCGGTTGCCGGCTTGGTATTCTGTCACATTAGCAGCCCCGTCCGGCACTACAGTCAGGCGAGGCACCGGGCGGAAGTGACTCGGCGAGCGCCGGCCACGACCGCCAGACAATATCAAGACCAATTATAAAAGGACGACATCGTTAGAGCGTTAAGATCGGAGGAATTCCTCGTCCAAGTACCCAAGCAATTAGAGCCGGCAGCGCGTGCAGCCAGGCGCGGGCGTAGGTTTACCTGCGTTGAGCGGTAGAGGAGGCGGATGCCCCCGTGTGCCACCAGCGCCTCCCGGCCGAACCGGCAGTGGGTGGCCTGCTGCAGGCAGTGGAGCAGCGCCAGGCGGATGGGGACGGCCTGCTGATCGGTGTCCTTGTCGTGCCAGTCCTCGTACAGCTTCAGCAGGGCAGAGACGTAACCCTTGGCCGCTGCTGTCTTGACGTTGGCCACTGAAAGGGAGACACGCTCAGTTGGTGCAGATCCGCGTTAATTAACGGCCACTAATAGGAACATGAAACCGCTGTCGCCTTGCCGTCATTCATTTGGCTTAACATACAGTAATGGTATGGGGTTTCAGCCTGGCATTTCTAATTCGGAGAATTGGCGGGAGGTTGAATACTTTTGCAAGGCACTGTAAAGAGACAAATTAAAAGCCACCAAAGACAAATGAAAAAAGAACAAAAAACAATACACCTAAGGAAAAGTAAAGCATGCGTGTCTTCACACTTAACAATTCCTATATATACGATTTTACTACATGCTTGAGTGAATGTTTTGATGGCGCTATAAAGCATTTCATGACCATTTTCTTTCAAGCTACAAAATGAATTGTTAAATTTAAGTGTTTGATTATTAACGTATAAGAATCAGGCAAGAAGACAGAAATACTAAAGACATAAAAAATTTAATCTAATTTCAAGAGGCTCTAAGAGGTTCAATGAGCTAAATCTTTGTCTCACTGTACAGCATAGTCATTGTGTCCAGGAGTTTGAATCCTGATTGCAACATACCAACACCATACCAACAACATACCAACAACATACCAACAACACCTTGATGTCCAGCAGAAGGTGGGTTTAGCATCATCTGACGTGGTTGGGTATGATATTTGTACCCACCAATATTGCCCTGATGAGTGAACACTGATAAGAAGCGGAATAGCCTGATCTGCTGCGCTTGGGAGGTTACATGTCTGAATCTTGAACTCTCCCTAACCTGCAGAAGAATGGCTGCAATAAAACACGGCCACATGAAAAAATTGGCAATCACCACATTTGGAGGAGCAGAATCTACTTCTTCCCAAAAGCTGTGTTTATCATATATGTAGTACTGTGTTTCCTCGTTTTGGTTCTAGGCTTTGGGACTGTAGAATAGTTGTGTTAATATGGGTTTCAAAGTACATAGAGCAGTAGTTATATAGCTACACATAAAGCAGAAAATATATACTTATACATAAAACAGTAGTTATATAGCTATAAACAAAAAGCAGTAGATATATAGCTATACACAAAGCTGTAGATATATAGCTATACATAAAGCAGTAGATATATAGCTATACATTAAGCAGCAGATGTATAGCTATAAAGCAGTAGATGTATAGCTATACATAAAACAGTAGATGTATAGCTATACATAAAACAGTAGATATATAGCTATACATAAAGCAGTAGTTATATAGCTATACATAAAGCAGTAGTTATATAGCTGTACATAAAGCAGTAGATGTATAGCTATACATAAAGCAGTAGTTGTATAGCTGTACATAAAGCAGTAGATATATAGCTGTACATAAGGCAGTAGTTATAGTCATGTTATAGTATTATTAGCCTTATTGAGCAGCTATGGTTCACAATCCATTCTGGGCATATTTATCGAGCCCACAGTGGTGATGTAAAAATCTTGATCTGATGTTCAACAAGTAGTATTGACATGGCAAGCAACCTTTTCTTTGGACAAATATTACATTGTGCTTAGCATGAGATTCAAGATGTCAAGATCGGAAATATTTAAAATATTACATTCACTTGATATGTGAAACATAACTGCAGGCTAAGCTTTTATTATACAGTAGCTCTTAAGACTACAAAAGCTTGCATGCATTTACTTCAGCATGCATTCACTGAAACACAATCGAATTAAATAAACTTCAATGAGAAACACTTTCTGGTGTTGGCATCGTTTGACTACCTCTCTGCACATCCTCAACTAATCTTCAATGATAATTTGGCAAAGCCAAAGCAAAGGCAAAGCATTCTATAAATCATATGTCCAGCAGAGAGCAGAGGGCTGAGGGCTAAATGGATTAAAGTAACGAGGGACATTTAAATCCAGTGCAAATATTTATTCACATGTGAACTTTGCATCAATTTACGTATTCAACACCATCTTAGTGTTAAAGACAAAGGTATGAAACGTTTGCAGCAGTCCCAAGCCTGTTGGTTCTTCGGGTCTTGGTAAATGTTTACCACAAGCAGCTGAATTAGCTATTCAAATTACAATGTATACTGTCTGGTCTTTCTGTCCATCATGCCATGCTTCAGTGTGGATTGTAATGTCAACATTTAATATGAGCACAAATTATTGTGGCACTTAAAGGCAATACAATAACATTAAATACAATAGCGTAATAAACTGAAATGGTAAAGTGAGCTAAAAACATATGGCATTTGCTATAATAATGATAAAGGGTTGTGGGAGGTGTGGAATACAGGAAGACTGATCCCACAGAGATGAGATGACAAAACAACTAAATGAGACAAGGGCAGTTGGTGTTATAATGCATGAAGGCTCCGCACTGATACCAATTGGCAGAGCAATTTACTAAAACTGTATGTATAAAACAGTGTCAGAAAAAGACGGTATGAAGCCCTTTAGGTCAACTGGTATGGTAATGAAGGTCCAGTGGGCACTGCAACATCTACATAATTGAAAAGAAGAACATTAGTCCAGCCAGGACATGCGGACTAAAAATAAAATCTGCAATCTGAGTATAAAGCCAACATTTAACTCTTCTCTTCCAGCTTTGTTTAGTTAGTCCACTGCCTGTTCTTTCCAGGGGATATAGACAGAAACCTAACCGCATTGTCCATCACCCAATGGCCATGAACCTCATTACTGTTCAGTGAAGGGGAGTACAATGTGCGCCCCCCCCCATTGAAACAGCTAGCTGATTTTAAAACAGAACGAATCCTCGCATCTGACGAGAGAACTGGGGCCATGCCAATACTAGTGCCAGAGGTAAAGCTTCACACTGCTGCTGAGACCGTGCTACTGCAGCAGTCTGCGGAGCGCCGAGGAAACGGCCGAAGGTCAACCTGACCGGGGTTCTGTCGCGCGAGCCGGACCGGAGCAACACGCTGGTGCATCGCCCGAGAACAGTGCGTGACAGATGATCACGGCAGATGGACTGTAGTGAGTATGGAAACAAATGCAAAGGGATCGGGGCGTCTCTCACTACCGCCACGGCTCCCCCTCTCTGTCTCCCTTCCTCTCTCGTCTCTCTCCCTCGCTCCTCTCTCTTCGATCACAGCACTCACAGTCCCATCTCACTACCAGGCGTTGAAATATTAATGACCGCTCGGTTGTTTTTTTCCTTTCCCGTGGGACTTGAAATCAACTCGTGGCTGGACACGTGCTGATGTACTGACGTGAGTAGACGTCCGCTACTGTACACATCACAGAGGTAATGTCCACTAATTCACATATCTCTAGTCACACACACTGGGCAGGTACAGCGTGGAAGCAGGCAATCACTTATCTGAAATGAATCATACATAAAAATACAGTGGAGTGTGTCATTTGAAACACAATGTGACCCAGTGTGTCAATACGGCAGCCTAGAAATACTGCATTAACACACGGCAGAAGAGGGCACGCAGCTACAGCCTAGCTGAAATCATGGAACACCGAGGATAAAGCATGAACACATTATTCAGCCGGGACCCATGTCCCACAGCGTGACCTCTTTGAAGCTGCAGTCTGAGCAACTTGTTAAAGTAACATAACCCGCCCTTTGACCTCGAAATGTCTCACCGTGAATGCAAATACACAACTAGCTGCGCGTCAAGCCGTACCGGGAAAACAGACGTTCACTGTTAAATAGTTATGGACTCACATCCTCCTTGTGGGAGCTGGTAATCAGGACGGTCCAAAAACATATGTCACTACGGGTGATAAAGTGCCCTGAGGACCGCATGGACAAAGAACACCAACTGCACTGGAAACTGCTGCTTAATGAAACGGGTTTCATTGCACCACCACTAGGCGCACATCTTTAAAATAGGCTTCAGAGAGAACCAGGAGCCTAATGTTATTCACAAGCAGAATCTTTCAGCAACTGCAGTGCATCAACAGGTGCGGAGCCTGTATACAAAAAGACATAGAGAGGGTGAGAGGCCTGACAGCTGAGGGAGACAGAGTCACACTGCCACCTGCAGGCACACCGGCACACTGCAGGAACACTGTTGTTATAAAAGCTGCTGTATCTCTGGGCACAGAGCTGAGAGCACGACTCCAGCCTCTTCCTGGCAGATGAATGGCTGAGTCTGTGTGTTTTCATGCCTTTACACATTTTCACCGTCAGGAGAAAACAGTCATTTTGTTTTGTTATGCAGGAAAATACAATCCTTGTGATGATGAATTGAAATCAAAGTTGTTAAAGCACACAAGGAGATGTATTACATTGATATTTACAATGTAATGCAATAGAAATAACTATCATGCCCTGAGTTATGAACAAATATCCAGGGAGGGATGTGATATTAAATAATCTTCTGACAAATGTCAAAGGGGCACTATGTAAGATATTTACTGTATTAGTAGCATAAACACATGCAAAAATGACCAGTAGACACCTGTTAATGTTTTAAGTTAATGTTTCAAATAATGATTTTTCTACAAAATAGAGTTGAGTGCCTAAGGTATTACACATTTACACTTTCTCACCGTTCCGTCAAACAGTTTAAATTGACTTGTAATCTCCTTATACTGGCTTTAGACACTCACAGTACTATCCTTCCAGCCCTAAACCACCCTGGACTAGCTTGTACTATACCAGCCTCGTTCAGTAAGGGGAGACAAGAAGAAAAGTGGCGTTATTGTTTAGAGGCAACACTGTGCCCCTTAAAGTTATTCATGGTATACTAAGTTAAGTACAATTGACGAAGACCGGTATGTCAATATAGAAACCCACCAAACACAGGGCTAACATAAATAACTTAGCTGTGACTGTTTCAATGAAATACTCAAGGATTATCTGATAGTGGTCTAATCAGAGGCCTTATTGGAGGATCCTAATGGGAGGAATACGTAACCTTAAAGCTGTAATTGGCAGAGATATGTTTAACTCCGGCTTATTGGTTTATTCATTTCCACCTACCAGGCAGTCCAAAACCCAATAAAAGTAAAAAAAATGAAATAAAGATAAAAGCTTATGTACACAGAATCTTCTGCTAGCATGTACTACAATGGCAGGGCTGTCATTTATACGATTTAACAGTAAGTATTCAATGTTTTCATAGTCTGGAAATACATTTTGAATTTAAACATAAATAACCAGATTGGGCCTTTCATTCCAGATAGCACTGTTTATATAGGTATACTGTGCTACAGCAGCAGTATTGCTCAAACTGGTAAGGACTATGTAATTTCATATCCATATTCAAGCAAATGTCACAAAACAGCAGAGTACCAGAAGTAGAGACCCCTATGTGTTTAGTTGAAACAGTAAATGGGCACGAATATTATCACAATTAAGTACACAAAGGCATGCAAGTATAGACTGAGGTGCTGCACAGTCGGCTTCTCTATACGACTAAATTGTCTTTTATGCGTATGCCTTCATGCTTTCATGATATTAATAACACAGTAAGGGTTGCGCTGGTAAAAGAGTAGAGAAAAACACCACATTTGACCGGTTAATTACGGGGGTTTGATAGTGAGATAATAGTCTAATCATGTGGTCAAACCAGAGCCTGTGACACAGACCGTCAAACACATTACACGGCTGGAGTCGAGGCTAACCAACATAGCATAACACTCGATACTCTTTCCCTGTAATGATTAAGATTAATGTTGTGGCCTAGATAATTTGAGACAGTCAGTAGCACAGTGTATTTGTGATGTAACCATTTTAGACTTTTTAGACTACAGTATACATGGAAGGAAGGGTTTGGACAGGGAGAGAATAACATTCAAAAGGAGAGATTACTTACTTGAATATAAAAGTGCTGCAAACGCATCGATGGCTGCCCTGCAAAACAGAAGAGCATTTTGAAACTGTGGAATTTGTACAACAATGACCAAGAACCTTGTTTGCATCTCTCCAATGTCCCAGTCAGCATTCTCCAGTTTCTACAAGCACAGAGGGCCTGTATCTGTAAGGATTCATGGTTGCCAACATGCTATTTTCTGTCACAACGGTGCGAATGTAGATTAATTATGAATGCGATCATCTCTACATGAATTCTATTTTGGTCTCCGAAATTAGGAGGATTTAGTGGTGTGCTGAGCCGGCCAAAGCAGAGGTGAGCGGCACAGAGCAGACAAACAATGAGAAAGTGTTGCATGCAGCTGCTGGACCGCAGGAAATGTCATGCCAGTAAAGTGTCTTCTGATTGCCTTTGATTGGCATTTAGAGGGCAACAATCCAGTGACGTATTCCATTGTGGAGGATGAGCGGCGTGTCCTTCCCCTGTGATGACTCACCGCCACTGTTACGGCAATTTTCTAAAGTCCAAACGGATTCTTAACGCTAACTACGAAAATGGCAGGTAAGACAGAGGAAAACTCAATTGCACAATCAACAGTTTTATTCTTGCAAGGAGAGAGTACACAGGTTACAAAGTAACAGTGAATAATCTCTAACTAATACAGGACAATCATCAGTACTTAAAGACAGAAAAGGGG
>JACXGJ010006554.1:0-33895 GCA_016801105.1 Esox niger | reverse complement strand
TGTGTGTGTGTCTGTGTGTGTGTCTGTCTGTGTAGGAGAAGCCCTGGACTTTCTGATTGATAGAATGTTGAAGAGGATTTCCTCTGAGCTGGACTCTGCATCGTCCTCGGTCAGAACGCAGGCCTTCACTCTGCTGCTCTGGGTAAGACCCCTAAGTACATGCCCATTAAGGCCCTGTTTCAGCTGTTTAGCTCCCTAAGTAGCCCTCCTCTCCACCCCACAGCCCCTTTTCCTCCACTGATTCTATCCAGACCCAACTAGAAACTTCTGCCCTTCAGGGTGCCAGCTGACTTGTTTCTTCTGTAACATTGTTCATGGCTTTGTTGTCTTCAGGTGTCCAAGGCTCTCCTTATTCGCTACCACCCTCTGTCAACCACCCTGACAGACAAGGTAATGCACGCACGCACACACGCACGTCTGTTCTGCCGTGGTAAAATGTAATCAGGTCTCGTTCACCTTAGTTGTGATATTTAGTACGTATTTATTAAATCTCTTACAAGCAAGCTTTTGACCTGACAAAAAGATATGTAAGGCAGAAACACATTGGAATGTTAAGTGATGAGGCAAAAGTAATGGCTGTAGACCAGTAACCACACATAAACAGCATTCCTGTGTCTCAGCTCTTCTCCCTGCTCAGTGACCCAGAATTGGGTTCGTTAGCAGCCGATGGATTTTCTCTCCTTATGAGCGACTCAACTGACATCCTTAATCGCGGTTGCCACGCCGACTTGCGCATCATGTACCGCCAGCGCTTCTTCACGGAGAACTCATCCAAGCTGGTCCAGGGATTTAACACCGCACCCCAAGGTACTAGAGAGGTGTACTCAACGCACAACCAATCCAGCCCATCATTTGCGTTGGAGAGCCTTTCGGTTTTTGTAAATCATTCTTCTCTTCCCCTTCTGTCTCCCTCAGAGAAAAAGTCTTGCTACCTGAAGGCCCTGTCTCACATATTGACTAACCTTCCCAGACAGGTCCAGATCACAGAGCTCCCAGCGGTAAGAGGGCAGGATAGCACTGGGATATTATAACTGGCATGATTTCCACTGGGTTGCTGTTATTCTGGGTAAACCGAGTGGTGATGTTCTCCGTGTATTTGGTCAGCTCCTGCCCCTCCTGCTGGAGGCTCTGTCGTGTCAGGACCAGGGGGTGCAGCAGTCCACCCTGTCCTGCCTGCAGCCTGTCCTTCTGGACCCCCCCTCAGCCCTCATCACCCAGCTGGAGGCTCTGGTGGGCCGCATGCTCTCCCTCACCACCAGCCCATCCATGGTACATATCATATGGCATCTCACACACACACACACACACACACACACACACACACACACAGAAATACCATGGGCCGTGGAGAGAATTAAATAGAAAATAGCCAGCTATGGGAGGGTAACAACAGAATTCATTCAGACGTTTTCTCTGTGACATTAATTAGGCCTCTGTTTTAGTGCTTGTAACTTATAGTTGTTAATGTGCCGCAGAAAGAGGGTTTACTTGCTGGAATAGATTCTGTAGCCATGTGAGTCTGCAAGCAAATGAAAAATTCACCTCTTTAATTTCAAATGCAACTACAGCCAAAAGTCATGTTTTTTATTGTTCCCTATTTTTGCTGCGTCTTGAAATGAACAGCCACGTTTGTGAACTTCAAAGTTCTTAATTTTTTTTTGCCTGTGCCTAAAGTCTGTCTTGTCATCCTCACAGAAAGTGCGCATAGCCTCACTGCGCTGTATCCATGCCCTTTCCCGCTTTCCGGAACATGAGGTAAGACTCATCTGCACACCTCTCCTGAACTATTAACATTTGGACTCTTAATATGTTCACCCGGCACAGCCAGAAGAGGACTGGTTACCCCTGGGAGCCTGGTTCCTCTCTAGGTTTCTCCCTACATTTTGTCTCTCTGAAGTTTATCACTAGTGTTGTTTGCTCCCTGGGGTTTAAGGCCGGGTGTTTGGTGAACGCACTTTGTGACAACTGCTGATGTAAAAAGGGCTTTATAAAATAAATTTGATTGATTGGCCAAACAGTTGGCCATTTGAGAAGTGGTTACTATTGGCTGCCGGTAATTGATCAATTCATATCCCCTTTTGGCCATTAACTAATAAACTGTTCCCTTGGCAGATCATGCCCTTTCGTGCCCGGGTGTTGCGTGCTCTGGCTACACCCCTGGATGATCGCAAGAGGATGGTGAGGAGCGAGGCAGTGGTGGCCCGGAATGAATGGTAAACCCCCCCCACACACACACACCCTTCTAAAACATTCTCCAGCTAGGAATAGGTTAAGTCATGTCAATCTGTTTAGCCGAACATTGAGTTAATATAAGCTGGAATTTGTCTTTGGGAAATGGTTTCCAAGTAGTTTTGACTGCAATGTCTCACTTCTCATGAAGGTTCCTACTGGGGAGTCCAGGGGGCAGGTGATTATGGCTCCTTATCCCTGACTGGTTCAGAAGCCCTTTAAGGAGGCCTCAGGTCCAGGCCAGGGGCCCAAGCACTTTCTTTGGTGTCTGGGACATCTACTCACCACCACCTCCATCACATAGTACCTGACATTTTACTCTGTCTTTTTATACGTCCTCTAACTTAAAAAGTCTGACTGACCGCCACTGCTTGTTGGTGTAAGTCAAACCTTCCCTCCATGGAAGGACTGAGAGCTACACCAAGAAGATAACCATTTCAACGGGGAGGGGAGTGTTGCTGTGAATGTGTGACATAAGAACCAGTTAGTAATGTATTATGCCTTGATCTCATGAGTTACAAGTCTGTCATTTGCCTCCTAATTGTGTACAAGAGCCAGATTCAAGTACATTTCCCTTAACAATGTCCCCAGTGTGGTTAGATAGTTAATGTTTGACTAGGCTCACGAAGAAGCTGCATTGAAGTCATCCTTGTATTCAGTATGGATGATTGAGCCGGCCCATGGTTGGCTGCATGTCATTCCACTTCACTAGACATAACTCTTAACCTCACAGGAATATGTGCCAAGGATATTATGTGGACAGTATTTAAATGTCTATAACTTAAGCTGTCAATAAAATGTTATTTTCTAAAAATGTGCTTTAATGGGCTCAGTCATTTAAGATGGACAAAGTTTCCAAAAACAATTTATCAAATAATATTATACAAGCCAGTAAAAATTCATTATCAAAAGAAATTATAAATATGCACAATTTTGGAGCACAGCTCCAACGGATCAATATCAGTCTTTTTCACGATCACGAAATGGAAATCAAGACCTCACTCCTGTTACAGGCGGGCCACTTGAAATATCCATTCTATCCCTTCTCCTTCTATGGTGGCCACTTACCAGACCACTGTGGAGGAAGTCTGTGTCCTCCAGCATTAATGATGAGATTAAGTGATCATTGTTTAGTAGGGAAATGTCCATGTGATGTGGGCAGGTATGACGTTCCAGTAATAAAACAAATTAATTAGCATTAGTGCCTGAATCAAAACACATAACACTTCACAATACATACTGTAGCAGCCTTGACATTCTGCTTATATTACACTGGGAACTGCTCCGTATCCACACATGATCTAGACTAGAGACTGAATGATGAGAACATCATGTAACTCTCTCTAAGTCTTCAGATTATTCAAAGACTGGCAATGTCTGTCTAAAAAAAGGTTTGTTTGGCACAGAAAAATGTCAAAACTGCTTCTTCTGTGACATTAGTACTATAAAAAAAGCACACACTTTCTATTTCAACTTTGGACAACATACCTATCCGTACAAAAAAAGCTTGAATCAGTTCACATGATAGCACAGTTGAAAAGTCAGGACCATCAGTTCCCTTCACATGACAGTGGCTGTTGTGCAGATTAAGAACCCCAAACACCCAGCAGGTCCTGGCCTCACAGGCCACAAGCCCAAAGGTTCCAGCCCACTATACAGGAGTCAGGGCCAGAGTACTCAATTTTCACTACTATGGGCTCTAACATGGCGACGAGACGCTGGCCAGCAGCAGGTTAGATGGCCATGAGGTCTCTTCTGGTGAGAGCCTGGGGACATTCCCACACCAGTCCATCTTCACATGGGGTATGGCTAGATGGCAGGAAGACTCTGGTCAACCAGTGACTGAACAGGAAAACAAATCAAATTGCACGTTGTCACATGTCTGGTTATCAACAGGTGTTGTGACATTTTGAAAAGGGTCATATAGGTTTGACTGAAATCCTAAATGGTTGGTAGTGATTTGGATGGTTTACCTCGTCTCTTCCACACCAAGCAACACCTTCCAGTTGTTTATTTTGCCATAGTGGTATGGATTCCGGAACACCTTACAAACGAGAAGAGGCTTAATGTGCCAATTGGTGCATCTTGTTGGTATTTGGGAGAAGAGAAACAGAGTCCATTTAGCCTTACCCTGCCCATCTCCTTTAAGCGTCTCATCTCTTTCTTGTTGATGTGTCTCTCCACGCTCGTCTCACCACGGGTGATGAGGATAGCATGCCAAAGTGTCAGACCTCCCAGAGCGATTGCCACCGAACTGCAGAGGACAACGGCAATCATTATCTTTAAACTGTATTCAAGATAAGCTCTAATTTAGAAGATAAAGAACCGCCATAGCGGGTTATGCAATCAACAAAATCTGAATGTTTTTTTTGCAGTTACAAATGGATCTCACCTTGTTAGCACCCAAAGAAAAATGACACTCTTGTGTAATGTCCTTTCTCTGAAGGAAAATAGTGGTGGGGGTGTCTGATAGGAACTCTAGAAGGAAAGCAAATCCAAATTAACTGCAAGCAGCATTTCTGTGTTCCAGCAGTGTACCCAATGTGCCACCATTAAGGCAGATTACTAATTTCCCCATAATTAGCTCCTTTAGACTACAGCACTTTAATTTTCCAAAGTGGAAACTAAAGAAAAATAACGAATGTAAGAGCTGTATAAACTATAATACATAGCTACGCTGCGGAAACCCTAACACTGTGCAAGAAAAAGCAGTTTAAATAGTACATCTGATTCCACTGGAAATTCGACAGGCCACAAAGCCTAATGGCAACAGTAGCTGGGTTAACATTAGCACATCCACAGTCATTCAACTACATCTAGTGGCAAACCAGTAAAATCCAAGCATCTGTAGCTAATACCAGCCTTGGAACCACAAACTAACAAGCAATCACAGGGAACATTTCATGGATTAAGGAGAACTGAGTCTGGGCAGCTTGGCAAAAACAAATTTTTTTCACTCTACAAATTAATTAGCCATTTTAATGTTGGGCGACACACCACGGTTGATCTGAGCGCCGTGGTTCCAATAACCTTTTTCCGTTCAGGCAAGTCAAGGAGACCATCAATGGCGCCCCCCGTGGCTCCCCATCCATACTGCAGTGGGACAATGCCAATATACACAATATATGCGTCCCATTTCAAGCTATTCCCTAAGGAAGAACACTATATAGGGAATTAAGTGCTTCTCAGGACAGACACACAGCATCAGTTTTTCTACACAGGAGAGGGGACGTTGCCCTTGACCAGTTCAATCACAACTCCTAATACTAAAGGAAACAATACAGCGGACTGGTGATGGGGCCACCTTACCTACCATCTTTTCTGAAGCTGAAGAGAGTACCTTAGTCAAGCGTCATACAGTGTTTGGAGCATATGAACTAACACTGAGGAGTTGGCTCAGAGCCATGTAGGATATTTTATTCTCACCCATCTATGGCAGAATGGCATGAGATGACATGAACGGCACATGAACAGCACAGTTTAACACAACTGCATGGAACTACTGTTAATGCACTGCGATTGTTGTTAACTACTGCTACATTTCAAAACTCAGGTCAGTGGTGTTTGTTTGCAGTCCTTGCCTGGTTTCCATCTTTTGTCTGTCTAGCTAAACAAGCAGCAGCTCGACAGAATGTATGGCATTTTGCTCACCTATATGAAAAGCCTGCGCCATACAAAACGTCAGAACGAAAAGTGTCAAAGGCATGCCATACTTAAAATCGAACAGTAGTAAACCAATCGGCCTCACCGGCTGTTTGGCCCACTTGTTAATAACAAGAAATAATTTGTGGATATTAGAATGTCAAGCCCCCTAGGAAGGCTGAACTCCCCTCACCTCGACAGCGTTGTAAGCCTCTATGAACATGTCTTTACTGGTGACACTGCAATACATGCAACCCATGGTCATGTAGACGCAGAAGGAGAAGAAGTAGCGGTGGTTGAAGTGGCCCACACAGTTGTTGAGCCAAGCTGCATCGCAAGTTAAGGTTAACGTGGCACATTTTATTAAAACGACACACACGGGAATGTGAGAGACGACTAAACTCTATGACTTCACTGCTTGGGGTTTGAAACCGCAAAGAAATGAGGGATCTGAGAGAGGAGTTGCGGAAGGATCTCATTTGTGGGTCTCTATAGACAGGATACGACAATGGTGATCCATCTTCAGGATACACCTGGAATAAAAGAGCAAACACAGTCAGACCTTCATTGAGGATTCGAGCCATTCAGTACAGGTTTAATATTTCTTGACGACTTCGGCATACAAAAATAATGAATAGACAGGATGAATCCCTGGCATGAATGGGGACATGATTTTTCTACTTTTTAAAATGTAATTTTAACATCTTAAACCTGGACCACGAGGACTGAGACCTTGTCGACCTACGTGTTACATATGCTGCAGTGGTGAGTCCTTGCTGGCTTCGGGACGATGCATTTCTTACACATGGACACTGACGGAGTGTCGCTTTTGACCTGAAAACAACAACAACAACACTCAAGCCTTCAGTATCCCAAGGGCCATGTCGTTCAGGCGTTCTCCCGCATTAACAATCCTTTCCGCGCGCCGGAGCATCCGACTCACCTGCGGAGGGTGTCCCGGGGAGGTTGTGGTGGCCTTGTAGTAGTGGAAGATCACCATAACCAGCAGCCAGTGGCCGTAGGTCAGGTGCCAGATGATCCACGGCAGGGGGTAGGTGTTGAGGATGACCGGCAGTAGGCACAGGTAGACGATGGCCAGCACAGAGCTGGTCAGGACAATCACCAGGCCCACAAACACCTGGGGACAGAGGACAGGGGAACACCCCATGAGGGGGCATGAAAAGTCAGTATACCACAACCATGATTCTAACTCCTGGGTAACAAAATGGCTGTAATGTGAGACAGTGACAAAGACCACCTCCCTCCACTCTGGCTGCTTGTGCTTCAATGATTGGATTCATGTTTTACATTAGAATCAAACAGCCACAATTAGGACATAAATCTAAGTACAGATATAAAAAAAATAAAAACAACTCCTACGTACAACCTCCTACCGAAAGACTGAATGCAGTGGTTTCTGTCTTAAAGCAACATTACTCTATGCTATTGTATTTGGTTCAGTTGTCTGTGATTTGTATTTCGGTCTCCAAAAGACAGCAGAGAATGTGAAAAGAATAAAACGTTCAAGTGATCTGCCCATGCACAGAAGCTTCAGGAAACCCCAGCTGATTTCGTCGAAAGACGGACGATAGTCCCCAAACAAGATCTGGATCTGCGACCACATACATTAAAACCAAGCTGTTTGACAACATATCTGTGGACCCAGAAGGGATCCATTGACTTACCACCCCGAACCAGCGGGTCACGTTGTCCACTATCCAGTAGACGGGCTCGAACACACAGTCCAGGTAGGTGTCGCAGTTAGTGAGGCTGTTGAAGTACAGGGACTTGAGGAGCAGCTTCCAGTAGCTCCACAGCTCCTGCAGCCTCCTCTGGGGCTGGCCGGGGCGACCCCCCCTCCTGGGACACGGCCGGCACCACCGCAGGCACAGACGCATCATCCTGGAGATCTGCCACCTCCAGCTGCGCATGCCCCCCCCTTCCACACACACACGGACAGACACGCACAACAGGAGCATGTGAAAAACCACCACGAGCAGAATGAAGAGCTTGGACTGCGTATGGACCTCCATATCACCGAGGTCGTTGTCATCCCTGTTTCCGGGTGAAATATACTTGCTGTCGGGTGCCAACACTCGGTCCTATGGCAAATTCAGAGACCAGGGTTCGGAACCAAGATCCACAGACTCTACACTGCGCTCTCTCCTCAACAAGCTCCCCCTTTCATTCTAATCTGTCAGAATAATCTAATCTATCTGAATAAAATATGAATGACCACAATACAAAGAGGGTGGAATTACACTCCTTAGAAAATAGAACATCATCTTGTCTCCCGTATAAAGCCCCTCCCACCCCCACCTATGAAAGCACCATTGTCTAAGGTTGACAAAAACAACCTGCCCACCAAGACTTGCGACAATGCGAGCTCATTAAGAGAGATGTCTGGTCATTGCACGGTCCACCTCTTCAAAGAGCCACGACAAGGCATTCAAGTAATTAAAACCAGTTGAGTGCCATTTCAACTGGAGCCAAAGGAAGCATTTCTGGAAAATTGGACAGGGCTATCAGGTAGCCTCATAAGTATGTCCACTCTCACAAAACTCATTCTGTTAATAATGCATTGGAAATACTGTTCTTTAGCCAAGCCGTCTATAAAAAGACTTGGATATGCAAGACCAGTAACCTTATAAGACACCAGAAGCCCTGGATGAATTTCCCAACAGGGGACATCCTTTTGCCTAAGTGATCAAACAAATAAGTGTGTGGTTATGCAGACACACTATTCTGTTGCATTTTTACTTTCCCTGATTCAAATCAGTTCGGAAAAAGTTCTGATGCACAAATATCAGATGTGAAGAAGAGCAACAATTAGACCATTTGACCTGCATGGGGGCATTTCCACCCTCTCTGTGTGAAATTGCAGTAATGCGCAGTGCTCTAAATGCAATCCACTGTGGTATTTCAGATGCAGTATTTGCATTATATGGCACTCCGTACTGCAATGCAATGTATTCAGAACCAGACTTCTGTTTACTATAGAATTGCTGTGGAACAGCTTGGGGATGAGTTTGCCCATGGCCTGATCATAAATTATTAGCACTGGGATTTTTACTGTGGTCATACATTTGATATACATCAGCCCCCTCTGTTGTTATTACACTGAGGAAATACCTCAATCCTTTTTACAAGTTGCACATAGATATCTAATGATGCCACAGGTGACCAAGTCACACAGGCTTAATTAGATTATTGACTGGCATATAGCGGCTCACCATCGTTCAAAGTAAAGCTTTGTGGAATTGGATGTTAGTTGGGACATTTCCAGCCAATTAAACAGGTGGTTGTAGAGCGGCCTTCATACCTAACAACTACACCTGTTACGCAAAGAGTTCAGAGTACATATTTGAACAAACGAATAAACACGCAATCATGTTTATAAACATGCCACCTCCCCTGAAGAACACTGCCAACAGATGAACACCATAACAATGTCTATGGGTAAAAAATCTGAACAATTAGGATCTTTATCTGATGGATTATGCTATGCAGCAAATATGGTCTCTATGGCAACCAACAAATCTTCCTATCAAGGAGATCGTCTTCTCTGCCAGGGTAATAAGCTTTGCACAGTCTGTCCCTGGCCGGAGACTAGCTTAACTCCTGTATATGCTGCACAGGACTGGTAATTGGCAATCTCCACCCTTTTGTCCGTTTTCGGTTCATGGTTGCTCGTTTGACAACCTTCTCATTCTGACACAGCCACCGTGACGTCTCTCCTAGTGGAGATTTGCCTATGGTATGGGTAACACTGGAACCGGGAATGACTGAGATGTTCATACACTCCGTATAAGGCCACATACTACATCACATTCTCTAAGATTACTTCTGACTGTAAAAACAATTTAGTCCTATACCTAGGCTTCTCTCGTGTATGTATTTCACAGGGTTTCTAAACATCCCGTCTAACTCTCGGATACTGAAGAGGTTTGCTAGGCAGCACAGTGACAAATGTTGAGAGGTACGCAAACTAACTCCCCCAATGAAATAGAAATGTGTATACCAGTGTTCTCCAGGCAGACCGCTACTTAAGATTGCATTCAAGAGGTGGGTTCATTGTAAAATGTAGCTATGTATAAAGACCAAATAGGGCTAGCTATTATAGCTAGCTAGTGACTGACCCAGCATTGTGACTGTGATATCAACAATCAAATTATTTCACTCACCTTATCTTTTGAAATTATAGGACCAGCTTGGTTAAATGCACTGACATTCCGTTCATAGCTGTAAAACGTATCAACAATCGACTTAGCAAAAGACGCAAACCATTATAAATCTTGCCTGGATGCAGACCTTCGCTAGCTTATTTCCCCTTGTGTCTTCTAGACGCCGTGCCTCCTGCGCACGCATCGCCTCTTGGGAAATGACGTTTTTAAGCGCTCTTCGAAATAGAAATGAACCCGTTCCATATCGATCTATTGATCGATACAGTTTCCTTCATGCAATCCATCCTTTTTGGGGTTTTAAGTTTAACGAGTAATATCTATTAAATTAGGGGAAAAAATATTAGAAGGGAAAAAACACGCAGTCTCAAAATGTGTACTCCAACAAGGAAGTTGAGGCGTCATATGATTGGAGAAAAATGGCTGCTGTGCAATGGTAAGATGCATATTTTCTGATCAAAATATATATGATTTACTTCATTCTCATGAGTAGGACATTGACCAAATTCTTAGACGCATAACAACAAATACAATTACAAGTGTAAGTGGCTTGAATGATGTTGTGTTATGCCATAGCTAATTAGTCACGAGATGTACAATTTGAACATTGCTGGCTTACAAACAGACACTAAAACCTCAAGCATCAAAGTAAAATCGGAAATATAATACACTACTTCTCTTGAGTCTTGACCATTTGCAAATATTTTATTGAATACTGTTTTTATTCAACCAGATCTATTCCAGACACATTTGCTTCAATAAACCTATGACATCTGTTTTCCAACGACAGGCACTCTCGTGTTCGCCGGTATGTGGCTGAAAAGCAAAGCTGTGGCCTGGAGGTTGCCCCAGTTGAGTTTGGCGATTACCATCCCCTTAAGTCCATCACTGTGAGTAGGGCACGGCATCTTGTGGATGCATATCTGTGGTATTTCACAATCAGTGCTAGTGGGCATATGTGGCAATGAAATGTATACATACTTTGTAGGCTTCTAGTCACTTCAGTTTGTAACTATATAGTATACATCTTGAACCCCCCCCCCCCCCCCCACCAATCCATGTAACACACAGGTCACAGACTCCAAGTCACGGAGGGGAGCACGTAAAGGCAGCACCTCCTCCTCTTCCTCCTCCTCCAGCTCTGTGGCAATGGACCCCCTTAGTTGCATGATGGATGGAACAGACCCGTTGTCCATGTTTGCTGCAGCCTCTTCCAGCGAGCCACCCTTAACCCTCCCACACAGCATCTCCTCTGGGGTGAGTCATTTACTGTGGTGCACATTTAACGACATAGTGATGGATAAATGGAGGTCCGTAGTGAGACAATGTTTAAAAGGCGGTCTAGTGTGTCATGCGGGACTTGTTGTGGATGCATGCCCCATTGAAATAACGTTTTGCAACAAAATAATAGTACAATACATCTTGCTCTCCCAAATGAAATTAGTTTCTGCTCTCTGTCCAGGACTTGGGTAGAGGGAAGAGGAAGGAGAAGGAAGATGAGGTGGCTGTGGACTTTGAGCCGTGGTCATCTAAACGGGGAGAAATCCTGGCCAGGTTCACTACTACGGAAAAACTCTCGATTGTGAGTAATGAGTGTGCTTTAAGATCTCTCAAAGAGAAACCTTTCCCATTTTCTCATGCTTTGTACATAGGAAGTAAAACTGAATTCTCTTGTTTTTGACAGAATCTCTTCATGGGCTCAGATAAAGGTACATTTGCTGGTACAGTTAAGACCTTTGATCTTCCTGTTCTGACCGTTGGCTTGATTGATACCGGACATAAACCCAAAACGTGGGCATGGGTGTGACACTTCTGTCATTCTTAGGTAAGGCTCCCTGTCCCAGCTCCTCAGCTGTATCGGAGAAGGTGCGAACTCGCCTAGAGGAGCTGGATGATCTAGAAGAGGTAAATATGCTATATTACTATGGACATTTTGCCAGAACATTCACGAATATGTTCATCTTCCAAGCGCATACGTTTTTCTGATTACTATTGTTCTGTGTTGTATCTGTGCTGTTAGGGCTCTCAGAGGGAGCTGCTCAACCTATCCCAGCAGGACTATGTAAACCGTATTGAAGAGCTCAACCAGTCCCTGAAAGAGGCCTGGGCCTCGGACCAGAAGGTCAAGGCTCTGAAGATCGTCATCCAGGTCAGAAATGTGCTACTTTTGACCGAATGCAGTGTAATACATTTATGGCATTATTCTGATGGGTCCTTTGTGTCATTTTATTTGTGTGTCTTAGTGCTCCAAGCTGCTGTCAGATACAGATGTGATTCAGTTCTACCCCAGCAAGTTTGTGCTCATCACAGACATTCTGGACACCTTTGGTAAGGACTGGTTAATTACAAAATGTCACAGCATCAATTTTTTTCACTTTGTCACATCACTTTATGTGATCGACATGTATCTCCTAGGACGCCTGGTATATGAGAGGATCTGGTCCATGTGTTCTGACCCTCATCCCCTACCAGGTACTGGCTATATTGATCTGTCAGTCTGTCAAACCCAAAGCTCTCCACGGTCCTTCATTTTTTAAAATGAATTATTCTGATCTCTCGCCAGACACCTTCACAGCCGATGAGGTGAACGACACTGCCAAGGAAACCTGCCTCAATTGGTTCTTTAAAATCGCCTCCATCAGGGAGCTCATCCCACGACTGTATCCTCCATGACCTACAAGTGATCATGTGCCTGTATCTGTCCTCGTCTTCGATCACGTGCTCAGATAGTGGTTTGAATAGAATCCCTGACCCCACACCCAGATATGTAGAGGTAGCGCTCCTGAAGTGTAACTGTTTCTTGACCAAGTGGTGAGTATTGCACCTGCCCCCCCCATCCCACCCACCACCCCTCCCATCACCCCGCCCATCACCCCGCCCACCACCCCGCCCACCACCCCGCACATCCTTCCAGCCATCCGTTCACTGTTATGTCTCCCGGTGTCTTCTCAGTGGGATCCAGGAGACTCTGCCTCGACTCACCCATATGATCCGTGGGATTGGGGACCCCTTGGTGGCCGTGTACGCCCGGGCCTACCTCTGTCGGGTGAGTCCGGCTGCTGCTTACACGACTCTGGCTTCTCCTATGAATATTGTCTTCAGTTAGCTGCTCCTGTGTAACGGGAAAGAAACCACCTTTGTGCTGAAGCCGTGGTTGCTTATAGAACTGTCGTTCCCTGAGTGAGGGACTAGGTGCATACATTTATAGTACATTGAGGATCAGATCTCATGTGGGCGGGGCCATTGTCCCGACTCCATGCATGTGCGCACCTCCCCACCGGAGACATGGGTTCAGTAACTAATAATCTCCTCCACCGCTCCCGGCCACACTGTCTCCATCTGATACCTGTTGTCAACCAGAGCCTTGCAAAAATAACCCACTACAAATGAGAGTAGCCACTCTCTCACAACTAACATTAGATACATACTCTATTTGTCTCTAAACTCCCTATTTCTTTCTTTACCTTCTTTTGTTTCCGAACAATTCCCATACCCATGTCTGGGAGCAGATTGGTATGGAGGTGGCACCTCACCTGAAGGACAGCCTGAACCAGAACTTTTTTGACCTGCTGGGGACATTCCGCCAGATCCATGGCGACAGTGTCCAGAACCAGCTGGTCCTGCAGAGGGTGGAGATCCCAGTCTACCTGACCCTCTACTCACCTGCCATCCACTGGATCCTGCAGTGTGTCTCATACAGAGCCCCTGAGGTACACCACCGCCCAATGCGACTGATACTGTTTCACCGGCAAGCGCCGTAATAGTGCTCGGTATGTATTTGACGGCCGTTATTTGATTCCAGTCCCTGCTAACCGAGATGATGGAGAGGTGCAAAAATCTTGGGAATAAGTGAGTATTCCTCCACACCAGATGGATTTGCTGAGAGGGCTGAATTAGTCGGACACTATGATGGAGCTTGTTACTGATTTCCCACAGTGCCCTGCTGCTGAACTCCGTGATGTGGGTGTTCAGGGCGGAGTTCATTGCCACCAGAGCCACTGACTTCATCGACATGATCAAGGACTGTGATGAGGCAGGGTTCCCCAAGGTTCGACACGACCACATTCACTGCGTCTCCCAAACATGTTTCAAACAAAGCATCGGTGTCTCTTATGCTCTTCACATGTCTCCCTCCTTCAGCACCTGTTGTTTGGCTCTCTGGGCCGCAGTCTGGCCTGTGCTGACCCTCCGGAGGCAGAAAGGCTTCCTATACTGAACGAGGCCTGGAAGGTTATCACCAAAGTGCGCAGTTCACAGGTATGTAGCAGGTCAGTTTCTGTTGGACATGTAACTACGGGCTCGGTAGTTCACTTGGACCAATTGTCTGGATTTAACGGTTTTATTGTTTTTGTCCCCCAGGATTACATCAACTGTGCTGAGATCTGGGTGGAGTTCACCTGTCGTCACTTCACAGTGAGTTTCCTGGGGAATTACAGAGCCGCCAATAATGTTGTTCTGAGCATTAGACCGTTCGTGTTGTAATCCACGTTTCCTCTCTCAGAAACGTGAGGTGAACACGGTGCTGTCTGACATCATAAAGCACATGACCCCAGACCGGGCCTTTGAGGAAGCCTATCCTCAGCTTCAGTCTGTGATAAGAAAGATCCTCACCTACTTCCATGATTTTTCTGTCCTCTTCTCCATGGTAAGACTTTGGGATACGTAAAAACGATGAACTTCACCATTCTCAAACGGTCACTTGTTTTGGTCAGACGACAGAGCCAACCTTTCAGTGATTCCCATACAGGAGCGTTTCCTGCCCTTCATGGACATGTTCCAGAAGGACAGCGTCAGGGTGGAAGTTTGTCGCTCCATCATGGAGGTCTTCATCAAGTACGTCTGGTTTAGCCAACACTGGTGGTTGAACTGTCGGCTACTGTGGGTTTGTTTAGTCATGTGTCTGTCTCTAATGATTCTGTCTCCACAGACACCAGCCAGAGCCCACTAGAGACCCTGTCATTCTCAATGCACTGCTGCATGTCTGCAAGACCATGCACGATTCTGTTAAGTAAGCATCAAACTGTGCGTGTCTTTGTGCGATATCCTAGTTTTACTATACATTTGGGGACCAGAATGCCCCATAAAGATAGTAAATCCTGACAAATTGCTCCCAAATATGATTTTTTTTGTCTATCCCCAGAAGGAGAAATCTTATTCCAACTTAGGGGTTTGGTTTAGAGCAAAACAAACAACGTTACATTTAGTTTTACATTCAGGCATTAGGGGTTATGGTTGTCTTAAATCTAGGCCTGAAGGATAGATTATTGAGGTTAGGGTATATTTTAGGATTTGGTTTAGAACATGGAGAAAATTGGGATATTTTTCCTTGTCCACAAGGATAGAACAACGTGTTATTACCATTTTCTTTGTTTCCCTTAGTGCTCTGACTCTGGACGACGACAAGAGATCTCTGGCCTTACTGATCAATGGATTCATACGCATGGTAAGTGTTTAAAACCATCCTCCGCCGGCTCCCCATGTACTCCGCCTCTTCCCCCGGGCGATAGAGACTGCCTCAGCAGCTTATGCCCCTCCGTCACTACAGGTTTCGTTTGGCCGAGACTTTGAGCAGCAGCTGAGTTTTTGCGTAGAGGCCAGGGCCACCTTCTGTAATCTAGAACCAGTGTTGGTGCAACTCATCCACGTGAGTATTGCGCAACGGCGAAGGGCCTGCCATCCTCTTATATGTGTGTGTGTGTGTGTGTGTGTGTGTGTGTGTGTGTGTGTAGTGAACACAGACCACACCTTCTTTTGGTTCCCCGTTCTGTGTGTGGTTTTGTAATGCATTACGAATGAGTTTCACTGATAGCCTTTGAATCTGCGTTGTCATAGTTATACACTGTACATGCTACATGCACTGAGACCTTGTCTTCTTATGTCAGACGGTCAACCAGCTGGCCATGGAGACAAGACGTGTGATGAGGGGAAGCCACTCCCGTAAAACCGCTGCCTTTGTCAGGGTCGGTCAACCTAGCGCACTGTGGTTAAAACTAACATCAGTTACCTGAGTAACGCCACTAATACGTGACTGAATCAATTCGTTGAGTTGTTCTCTTGTTTCCAGGCGTGTGCTGCCTACAGCTTCATCACAATTCCTTCCCTGACCAGCATCTTCAGCCGCCTCAACCTCTATCTCCTGTCTGGGCAAGTGGCCCTGGCCAACCAGTGTCTTTCCCAGGGTGAGGCTGAAATCCCAATAGACAGACACAAAGGAGATTTGGGTGTGGTTAAGGTTAGCTTTAATCTGTGATGAAGACAAAAATGCTTTTATATGACATCATATCATAGATGTGATTTTCCAACCTGAAATCAAAGGCAGGGTAATTTCTTGCTTCCTAGTTAATAAACATTTATTTCCGGCCACTTGTACTGTGAAGACAATGACTTTGGGAACTAGAACAGAGCAGCTATTTGAGGGTTAACATGCCGTTCTGGTTTCCCCCGGTTTTAAATTGAATTCTCATTATCTTTTGGACTCTCCTAGCGGATGCATTCCTGAAGGCAGCGGTCAGTCTGTTGCCAGAGGTACCACGCAGTGTCAGTATAGAGGGCAAACTGCGTTCCTCTGAGGGCTTCCTGCTCGACTTCATCAACAACTTCCTGTCAACACTGCTCGTAGTGCCTGTAAGAAGACATCCCAGTCTCTCCCGTAATGCTTGAAATACATAAGTGGGACGTGAAACACTGTTTGTGTGTCCAGGACCACCCAGAGGCCGGAGTGTTGTATCTGGTGCGTGGGCTGCTCAACATGGTCCAGGACTACACTTGGGAGGACAACAGTGACGCCAAGGTTCAGGTCTACATTAGTGCCCTTCCACTACTGGCAGCCATGAGTCAGGAGACCTATCTCTACGGCATTCCTAAAGGTACTACCCACACAACACTTCATTCCCGGGCGGTCGGCTCGTTCTCGTGGGCTGTGGAAGTATACTGTGAAATGTATGAATCATTCAAGTTGAAGCCAGCTAACACACACAGCTCCTGTGTCTTTTCCAGTGGACTCTAATGAAACACTTTATGGAGGAGATCCCAAGTTTGTGTCAGAGATCAACAAGTTATGTGAAACTCTGATTGGACAAGTCCTGGACCATCTCAAAATCCTGGGTAAAGATGAGGTAGGACAGTCTGTGTGTCTGAAAATGTCTCAGGATGGATGTTTTATCTATTGTATTCTCTGTAAAAAACATTCATTTCGCTTCGTTCTTTGGTCCCTCCTCTAGAGCGTCCGTAGACAAAGTAGTCTTGCCTTCTCTCTGTTTGGCTGCCTATTGGCTCATGGTGACCTACGCAACAACAAACTCAACCAGTTGGCTGTCAACCTGTGGAATCTAAGCCACAAGCACGGCTACTGTGACCCACAAACTTCTGTGAGTCAAAAACAGGCAGTTATAAGTACAGTACACAATATTTCCAGTAACCAGTCTGTTTCTTAGTCACCTTTTAATTTTTCTACTTGACAGGTACGGACACTAGAGTTTATCAAGCACCTAGCCCAGCAGCCAAATATGCCTCACATCTCAGACATGGTTCAACGCCTCATTCTGCAGTCCAGGACTTGAGGGCATTCACTACATCCCCTGTCTCATACACCCATGTACCCTTTAAAGATTGTCTGACCTTAAAACTGTGGCATTTGTCCACCAGGTTCTTGAAAAGCTGTTCATCTTGCTAATTTCTTTTAGCTTTCAGTGTTTCATTTGGACTTAGTAAACAAGGTGTGTTGCCAATAAGTTACGTTAATTGATATAAAGAAATTAAACAGATTGCCTTGTTAAAAGTTAATTTGTGGAATTTATTTTCTTCTTAATGCATTTGAGCCTGTCAGTATTGTTGTGGTTTGGTTGGAATACAGAAGATATACATCCTCATGTCTGAACAGTAGTAATCAATATTGTCAACAATAGCACAAAAAAGAAAAGAGAAATGACAGTCCTTCAATACTTAAAGACATTAAGGTCAGTCAATCTGAAACAACTTTTTAAAAACTGGCTCTTATGAGGACAACCATAGGACAGACCCAGAGTTCCCTCTGCTGCCAATAAAGTTAGTTAGTTAAGAGCATTGGAAATCTACAAATAACGTCACCTCTACTGCATAACTGAGTTCAAGTAACGGACCCAATCTCACCATCAACTGTTCAGAGACCTTGAATCAGCCCTTCAAGATCAAATTGCTGCAAAGAAACCACTCCTGAAGGACACCAATAAGAAGAGACTAGCTTGGGCCAAGAAACATGAGAAACAGATATAAGACCAGTGGAAATCTGTCCTTTGGTCTGATGAGTTCAAACTTGATATTTTTTATTCCAACCATCTTGTGTTAGTGAGACATGTGAGTGGGTAAATAAATGATATCTGCATGTGGTTCCGATTGTGGAGCATGGAGGTGGTGTAATGGTGTGGGGTTGCAGGTGACACTAGGTTATTCATTTAGAATTCAAGGCACACTCAACCAGCATGTCTACCACAGCATTATGCAGCAATACGTTAATCTCATCTGGTTTGAGTTTAGTGGGACTACCATTTTTTTCCATAGAAAAATGACCCAAAACACACCTCCAGGCTGTGTAAGAGCTATTTGACGCAGGGGAGTGATGGAGTACTGTATCAGATGACCTCGACCCACAGCCAGCAAGTGCTCAGCATATGTGGGAACACCATTTCATTTGTAGTTTTAATGTCCTCACTATCATTCTACAATGTTAGTTGTAGAATAAATAAATACACTTGAATGTGTGGGTGTGTCAAACTTTTGACTGGTATTGGTGTTTGGAAACTGAAAAAAACATGGTGTTAAGTACGACTTTGTTGAAAGGAAAAATTTTCCTTTCAAATGAAGGGAAATTACTTGTTCAAGCCCAGCAGCTAATTATCAGTTGTGTTTATTTACTCAATTAGTGAATAATTTACAAGGCAAACAACCCCCATTTGCATTCAAATGAAATTATCAAAAAGAAACTTATGTTCAACATGCTGGCTTGCTCACCAGAACCCCAGTCTGTCTAAAAGCTTTTGGTCATACAGCCCGCACAACCATAATTCCCTAAACATTCTGTGCACTAACATCATGGACAGTCTATGTTTACTGACTAATTAAAGAAGACAACTGTACATACGACTCAGACACTGAAAGAGGAATAATACATTCAGGCCTTTATGCTATGCTGGCTACTTGAGTGCATAAAAAGTGTTATTCACTTATTTTCTTGGACATCATGGCGGTTATCAAAGATTTAACATCATAAGAACACCTCAAGAATGTGGCTGTAGAGTAGCTTGGAAGATAACCCTGAATCCAAAACAGATAGACAGTCTTCTTCACACTGCTCTTCTTTTGAAACATGAATCTAAGAAAATTCCAAAACATGTACAGTAGTGTAACAAAATGTTTAATGAACTGGCTGAATCTCACTCGATACAGACTGAAATACAGTACGACCTAATAAGATAACTAAGCTTTTGGGTAGACAGCAATATTGTACTGTAGGCAGAATGTTTCTTTTAAGTTGTTTAATATCTTTTGTTCGCTTCGTATGCCTGGTCTCAGTCAAACATGTGGACCAACAAAATGGAGCAGACACCACCTCAAAATGTATCTGTGGGGTAAAGCGTCCGATATATTCGAAGATTTAGCAGAACGGATGTGCATTCCCATGAGCATGCCAAATACATTCATTAGCACGCACGCACCCGCACACGCACGCACGCACGCACACACGCACACAGCTAAGTATATGATCTGAGCATACCTATCTAATCCTGTGACGTTCAACAGACACACATGTAATATACCATACGGTAACAGATGAGTAGTGGTCAGGTCTGGCTTTAGCTTGCAGCCAGACGTAGGATGCCAGTCAGGTATTTCTCCCTATGCAGCTCACCACACTTCCATCAATTATTTTTGAACATTTTACATGGATTACAAGCCGTTTACAGGAACTGTTTAATACATATTACTAGCTCCACCTGTGGTGGATGCATGGGGAGACAAAAAAAAACTCCCTACCAAGACAAGGGGTTTTGTTGTCACTGTGTCCCAGGGAGACTTTTGGAGTCAAATTATGACTGAAATGAACTGAATATTTTCTGTCCGTGGGGATGAGAGAAAATTAGTCCAAGAAGGAAGGATTGCAGCTGTTCTCATTTAAAAAATCCAAGCCTACACAGAAAAATGTCCAAAACTAAGAAACAAAAACATTTAAAATAAAACAAAAAATAATATTACTCAAAACAGAAAAAGTTTGCATTTTGGCGCAGTCCAGGCAGTGCTGAGAGGGATGTTTGGCCTGCTCTTTGTTACGGTTCTGGTTGGATGTTAGGAGAAGGTGGGGGGCCAGCATGCCTCTGCTACCCCCAGATAGGTGAAGGGGTGTTGGGGGGTTAGCCTTGCTCACCCCTGTGCTCTCAGTCCAGCTCAATGGGGCTGCCATCCTCCTGTGCTTCTTCTCCCTCCTCTTCCTCGCCTGAGCCCATCAGGCTGTTCAACAGATTACCTAACAGATAAAGGACAGACTTGAGCAAAAGCAGTGCTAGGGTGTGGCTTGCTGAAACAACCCCAAGAACTGGCAAAGTAACTCCATAGAAACCCCAGAAAAAGATAAACATGATTTTTGTTTTTCCTTTTTATTGGCAATTTTCCTCTTCGCCATTTTTTGCAACCCCACCTACCCCAGAAGAATTGTTAGCACCTGCATGGTTCTGTTAAGCAATCCCATAGCAACCCCAATCAAAAAGCCCTTGGCACTGCCCTTGCATTTGAGTGATGGACAAAAACAAGCATTTCCCCAAGACAGCTTTCAGTGGTGATAAGAATGGGTCTGGAAAAATGCTGTTAAGTGTGTGATTGGTGCTAAGGATGAAACTTACCTAACAATCCACCATAAGATGAGGACTGTTTGGGCGGCACCCCAAAGAACAGCTGTCCTATTCTGTCGAGATACTGACACAGCAAGAACAACATGACAATTAGACACGGTGTTGAGCTGGAATGCCAGGTGACGAAATCCATGGGAAAAGCTCACCTCATTATACATAGGGTCCCTCTTCAGGGAAGGCTGATACTGCTCACACAACACGGTAAACACCGTTAATTTCCCTCTGTAGAGGAAAACACACAAAGGTGAGGCACGGCGACGATAACCAAGCAAAACAACTGTGGGTATTTATTCACCAAAGGGATGTCCGATAGACAAGGCCTTACCCATCCACTGCAAGCAAAAGGAACCAGATGAAGTTGAGCAAGGGCTGCACAAAGGGCGGGCCCTTCTCTATTGATGGGTGTTTCTGTGTATATGTGCTGAACACAACAGACGCACTGTTTTTGTTCTTTAGACAGAGGAACCTGAGGAGGACAAGTCAGAGAGAGACGAACAAGCGCTCAGAAAATAAAAAGAAATACAGAACGAGCAACTTTTGCTAACAGACTGAAAACGGACATGGGTGCCACGCTGCAGACATACTGTAGGACGGCCTGCGCCACAAACATGTCCACCTCACTGCGGAAGCCCCGCTGGGCCGAGTACTCCACCAGCATCTGGGCACAGCCCTCACCATCAGACGAGTGCAGGAAATGGTACCGAGACTCACTGTAGTTTTGCTCTAAACGGAAGTACATCATATAACAAAATGTGTTCAGGGAAACATGACATGTATAGCAAAATGCTCACAGTTAATGTTCACAGTTTTCCACAGAATACCTTTCCACAAGGTGACTGCCAGGAGCTGGTGCAGTTTGGGGGAGCCCAGCTTTCCAGAGCCCCCTGTGGACCACTTGAGTGCGCGGGACACAAAAGCTACTCTCTCTGGGGAATTGGGGTCCATCAAACTGAACAACTTAGCCAAGCGCTCTGCAATACAATAAATTAGCTTAATAAATGCACTATGGTACACTGACTAGAACTGCCTTGACAGTTACAAAAAATATTTCACAAGCTCACCTAAGTCTTCATCCTCTACCTTTGCCTCAGATTTCTCCAAAGACTCTAGTACCAGCATTGACAAGTCTGCAGCACTGTTTAACTGGGGATGACAAAACTAGCTACATAAGTCTTATACAGATGTTTAGTAAAACTGCTCGTTAAAGAATTACTCATAAAGGAGATGCTACAAAAAGTACATAAATGTAATAAATGCCCAGCGCCAAGGCCTGTTATACCTGGTTGTAGCTGAAGAAGAGCTGCGCACCATTGTACATCAACTCCCTGGCATCTGCATGCTTTGCCTGAGACATATACCTGTGTCAAACATGTGAAAAATGTTATACCACTGACAACATTCCTTCAAACCAAGAAAGTGTCAGTAAGAGTGGTGACGTGACCGTGGTGATCATTTTGCAAGGAGGTAAGGCGGTTGAAAACTAGTGTTCAGTCCAACATTTCGCAATACGAATCCGTAAATAACACTCCACCGTCACTTTGGTTAAGCGTGATAGGCCATGCCCATACTGTTCTAAATAATGTAGTTTGATTCCTCAGCACCTGTATCATGACAGTCTAACATCACAGAAGCACAACAAACCAGGGGATGGCACCATAGATGTGAGATTGGTATGGCAATAAAACCAATAGTCTAATTGGAACACTGCAATGTGTAAAAGTTGTTAGGGTTATATAAACGTCATAATACACAGGCTATACAATAGTTAGCAAGACATAAACCAGCTATATAGCCAGCTAACGTTAACATTAACGTTACTGGGCTAGGGATTTTATAGTTAGGTTGTCAGTGGGTTAGTGAACTGTATTGTTTTATAAAACAAACCATGTGCATTTGTGGGTAAGTAGTAAGTTAGACAAACGAGGACTTTACAGAACGTTTGCGCTAGTTAGCAGATTTAGCTTAGCTACAGTAGTAGCATTATGTGTCCCATTTTGAGACTGAACTGAGTAATTGACGTATAAAACTGTCCAAACAAAAAGAAGGACTGACTCGAGTGGGTGGGGCATTTCCGTGAATCTGCCAATCATATACCATAATGGATGCAGCAAGGTTGATAAGCAGAAAGCTCTGGAAAGAGAAGGCCCCGAAGCCAATAACTGATAACTTCACCGGCCTAGCAAAAACGGCAATTTCTTACCTAAAAAATAAGGTTCTGTACATCTGGTGAGCTTCATAGTAATCTCCCTTTTCCACACTGGCTCGCAGTTTCCCTTCCACCCGCTGCGTTCCACCACGGTTCCTTGCGCTGGAGCACTTCAGAGCCTCCTGCTCCGACATCATTGTCTGTTCCCAGCAGTTAGGCGGTGCAGAAAGTAACCTGCGTGTCGTGAACAAAATTAGCGGAATGAGCTGTCTACCTTCAAAATAAAAAACAGTTGAAACCGAAATACGATGTATACACGACAGGTGAACGACGAATTTTGGAATGTTAAACAAATCCTTGTGGATTTATTATAAGGCGTATTTGATTTAGGGGCAATAATAACCAGATATATTCATTGCCATTGTGGAATATAAAGCCAGGCGTTATAGAAATGAGACATCAGACTTGGTGACACACACACATACACGAGTTTTTTTTAAATAATCATCTTTTGTCTACCCTGGTCTGCCCCTGACAATTCTCATATAAAAATAACAGGGTGTGTCTTGACGTTATGTCCTTATGCAGTTGAGTTTGTTATGTCGTCAAGAATTATTTTTGCAATTCTACGTTATGCAATTAGTCCAACAATTACGAGTCCACTATTTCATACGTTTGCAGCAGTTTCTACGGGGACGTTTATTTTGAAGGCTAACCACCTAGCACACTAAAGTTGCTCACGTTAATGTTGTTTATGACACACAGGTCAGAATGCGGATGCACAAACATATTTTTGACCCATTTCTCTTACCGTATGGTTAGTTATGGTTACTATGGCGTTGTGTTGTTTACAAAGATGGTGGATAACTAATCAGAGCTGCCCAACACTCTTCCTGGAGATGTACTGTCCTGTAGATTCTCTCCAACCCCATTTGTGACTAACCAGGTCAAGCTTCTCATCGAGTTAAGTATTAGAATCAGGTGTGCTAAATTAGTGTTGGAAAGAACCTACAGGACAGTAGATCTCCAGGAACAGAGTTGTGCTGCCCTGGACCACTGGAAAATGATTCAGGTCAGTTTAGACAGGCAGTGCCAGTATACACACAAAACCTTTCATTCAGTAAAAATCAACAGTGTAAATAAAACAGTTTCAGCAGATTCCAAAATACCATCATCGACTGCAGTATTATAATAAGTGTCATTATTGTGGTTAGTTTAGGCTATTGTTGTATTGCTTTGGCAACATTTGAAAATGTTTTTGTCATTCCAATAAAGCTTGGGAAATGGAATATTACCGACCGTATTCTACAATTTAATGTATTTAAGCATGATGGATTTTATCTGACAAACTGCTATTTCATGACAGAGATTGTTACTTTAGTAAATCCTTTGTAAAAAAGTACATCGACCCCTACAAGTTGAGAGACTACCACCCAATCATTTGTGCTGAATGCAGACCAGCTGTCTGTTTTTCCCCTATGATCAAAGATGTGTTCTGTTCATAGTGCATTATAACCACTACTGGTATTTTTGTAAAAATTATTGCACACATTGGATGCAATCTCCATCACCATATGATCTGCGCTATTAAGGGTAAAGGTGTCTTGCAAAGGTGTCTTGGCGTTAAGGTACATTATCTGACTACGTACAATCACACTGCTAAACTGCGCGCACATAAGCACACCAACCATGTTTGCAAATTCTCTCATTATTATTCTTCCTGTCTTCTGTTATCCATTTCCTCGATTATTATTTTTAGCATTGTCAAGCAGAAATTGGCAATCATTTTGTGTTGTAGTTTCGCTCATGCATGTTTAATAAAAACCTGAAACATGAATAGTACATTTAGTCTGGTCCATTGTGCCAACTACTCAAACCAGGTAAAAACAAACCGCATATCCCATTAAATCCCAGTCTTTCAACTGTTTAACTTTTCGGGCAATAATTTAAGACAAAAATATTTTTTATTTTTTAAACACATTCCAGGAATCCAGGGTGGCGCAGTGGGATAAACCGCAGTGCAGCTGCATCACTGCAACCCTTGTTTTGATCCTGTTTGTGGCATACAGGTAGCACCTGGGAGTCCAGGGCATCCCCAACCCAGGTAATGCAAATGCAAGATGCTGCAGAGTTTGACACAAGCCTATAATCCTTATGAAATTCAAGTGAAGAAATAAGAGTAAAAAAACAGTCTTATTTAAATAACTTCAAATGAAAAATGGACACATGAAAATTACACTCAAAATTAAGATCTTTATTTGCAAATGTCTCAATTATGTACAAAAGACAAACAAAATGATATAATAAAAAACACCTGGATTGTCCCAAATAGTCTCAAAAGCATTTACAAAAATATATTAAACAGTCATTAGGAACAAACAAATAAATAATGAGATTGACAAATGGGCACTTGGAGATACATCTAAAGGGCCTGACTTCTATGGCTTAAAAGACCAGCACACAACTTAAGTGGTAAATTCCAGTTATAAAAGAAATATATACATTGCAGCATGTATTTCAAAACAAAATACTGATTATTATATTTAAAATGACAAGCTGTTGACGAAATGTACAACTTTACATTCTTCCATTGTTCATAAGAGAACACAGTAAAACCTGGTTTCACCATAAGCTCAAGAGCTCAACACACAAAGCTTGTGACAGACTGAGCAATGGTACTAGAAACATTGTTTAACAAATAAAACCCAATACCAGAGTAGTAAAGCACAGTCCTCCATATTTTTGGTCTTGTGCAGGAGTCCAAGTGGTCGGCCCATTGTCCTTCAGTGACCGTGCTTCAGATCTGGATCTGTGGTCACTATTGGTCAAGCTGAATTAGTGCACAAATCAAGTTTTGCAGAGCAAGCATGCATGTGGTTGTTCTCCTTTTCTGTGTAACATGCCACCAGTCACCTGCAGCCCATTCAAATGTAGACAGTCTGTCATTAGTCAGTACTAGGCTGACCATGTACTCTGAAACGGTACAGACAGGTGTACTCTGGGTTCCCCCAATTGGACAACACCCGGACCTCAATGATCTGATAGGCTTGATCATTTTCCTCCTGTGGATAGGTGGCAAAATGCACTCATTTCAGACTGAAGACATGTAAGAGTAGCAAGAACTACAGATCGTCTATGGACACCTAACTTAACATGTGGCTAATGCAGCCCCCCCTCCCCCAGAGGTAGTGTTGAGGTGTACTCACAGTGACCTGATAGGTCTGCAAGGAATCCCCATCCTCCTGGTAGGTGTAGCTGCCCAGTAGCTTACCCTCATCCTGGTGTTCGTCATCCAGACCCTGGGAACAGCAGACAACCACAGCAGTAAGTGGCAGTCAGTCAGCAGTGATGAGCACATTGACAGGAAATGGGAGTCGGATTTGAGCGTCTCCATGTTGAATGGCACGCTTAGACGGTCACAGGGGCTCGGTGACAGTTCATCGGGCGGTAGCAGTGTAGTTGGCGGCTTGCGCGGCTTACATAGACGTTGAAGTGGCGCGGGGCGCTGCTGATGGAGCCTAATGGAGACAGGGCTTTGGGGGCGTGTTCCAACGAGAAGGCAGAGGGCACAATCCTCATGGAGAGGCGGATCACTAGGTAACCCTGGGTACCCTGAAATGCCCAACAGTTCCCTGGATGGACATCAGGCTGCAGAACAAGAGAAAGAGATTAGGAAAAAGATAGATTAGGAAAGAGATTAGACCAGCATACGGTTGGAACACTGCTGTCCAGGTGGGGTGACCTCAGTCATACCTGGATGACCACACGTGGCGACTGGGAGAAGTACCACAGCGGTAGGCCAAACAAGCTCATCAGGGCAGTCTTGGTCTCGTACGTCTCAGAGCAGCGGGTACTGAGGATGCTGCCACCTGAAAGAAGACCCAGACCTCAGAGTGCTTTCACAAACCTGCACATCGTCCTCCTTGCTTGATTAGAACCTGGGGCGGATGGCTGAAGCAGGTCACACCAGAAAAACTGTTCAGATCGCCGTAATAATGGGCAATGGGGAAAACAAACCGCAACCACCGTAACCGTGACTTTACCTCCCGACTCCAGAGCGTAGTCAGCAAGGCCGGTCCGATCCTGGGAGTAGAGGTTCAGAGCATTCTTCACTATCAGATGCACATGCTAGAGGAGGACGAATGGAAAATAGTGGTTGGATGAGAAGATATGGTTGGAACAGGGAAGACTGACAAGAAACAGACTCATTTAAATGGCACATTCATTTGAGCTCCTAATCACCCAAAACCACTACTAACCTACAACATGTTAAGCAGTACACCAATACATTCTATTAAATGTTTTTTTTACCAAATCCAAGGTCAACAGTACCTCCTCAGACACGCCTGTGGCTCCAACAGTGTTCATGACCGTCTGAGTGACAGTGTCAGTGCTCAGGGTCTCCTGATTGGCCCAGTTCGCCTCCAGCTGCAGGCTCACATTCTGCAAGATGCTAAGCTCCAGGGAGGCTAGAGAGGTCTGCAGGTCGGCCCCGCTCACGTAACGCTCAGACAGCCACGGCAGCAGGGACTCTGGGAGCTCCTCCTCCCCAGGTGGGGAATTGGCGGCAAGCTCTCTGCCGTAGAACAACGACCACAGCTCCCGCTTCACCTGGGCGGACACCTGCCAGACACCGTCGGGAAGAGGTCACCGGTCAGCTAAAATATCTGATGGCATCTCTAGCATGACAGTGACATTCATCTTCTGCATTTTCCCCCACCCAGTGCTCAATGTAAATGAACAGAACCAGCAAGGATATTCCCCTGCTGCAGCCAATCTTTATTTGTGCTGCATCCCACAGACAAAGGTAGTTGATAATTCATTAGAGGTGATCAACATTGATTTGTTAATGCAGCCCTGAAGACAGGAGCAGTTACGTAACAGAATAAGACAGGTACCTAATGGAGCAATGTCGAAGCAACTCACCGTTTCGTGAAGCGTGTCCAGGCGATGACAGGTTCCCTGGCATCCCATCACCCCCAGCAGGTCTTTCCTAATGCCCCCCAGCTCCGCCTCCAGCCGCTTCACCTCTGCCAGCAAGGCATCGTGGGACTCAGCGTTTACACCCACACTGGAAGGGCACAAATTGTCGCCGACCACAATATTCAACAACACAGAACGATCACGTATTACAATTATAAAAGAGGCTGAAGGTTGTGCTGAACCCACCAGTCTTGCACTGGTACTGAAACCGGTCCAGAAACCGGCACAGCACCGGCGGTCTCCTCCTGTCTCCGCTGTACCTCCTGTAGACATCAACATACCACGGGGGTTATGAGGAGATACCAGTCAGGGTCTCCACACTATGGCCTGAGACGAGACGGACGTGACGAGACGCTACGCTACCTTGGTCTGGGCAGCCAGTGTCTGGAGTAGAGCCTCTAGTTGAGTCAGGCGAGACGCATGCTCGCTCTGCTGCACCTCCAACTGCTTCTGGTTGTTCTGACTCTGCACAACCCAGGGAGGAGACCGCAGACCAGCGAGCACACAGAGGCAAGCACAGTCAAGCAGAGTCAGGGACACAGAATAACAGCCTTGTCATTTGCATTACAATAAACTGGATCTCTAGCGGTCCTTCTCGGACGGCCTCACCGGTTCTCTCTGCAGGGCCACGTCGTTCCCCATCTCGCTCTTCAGCAGAGTGAGCTTCTCGTCCAGCAGGCCAGACACCCAGAGCTCCATGCCATCTCTGTCCGTGCGGGTGTCCAGCTGCTCCTGCAGCGCCTGGTAGAGACCCAGTACCTTTCTGTGCTGCTGCTCCCGACTCCCGTCCCCTCCCTCCACCTTGTCCCATAGCTGGGCCAGCCTGCGTTCCAACTGGGCCAGGCGCTCGGAGTCCACGGTCACCAGCACACTGAGAGGCTAGTCGGAAGGAGGACAGAGGTTGTCTGAGTCTATGGTTCAACCTGGAGAACTCAACAATTGAAGAGTCACAATCCTGCTATTCAACAAATGCTCTCATCCATAGCAACCACGCATGACAACCGTCAAGAACAGCAGTCCGACCTGGGAGACAGCGGGGGGCGGGGCCGTAGCAGGCTGTCCGTCATGGGTTTGTCCCACAGGGGACTGGCCTTGGCCAGAGAGGAAACTGAAGGCCTTCCTCCACTCGGTGACATTGACAGCAGATAACAGAGACAGCAGGCTGGATGGGCCCCAGTGCCACAGACCTGAAGACCACAGGGGAGACACCGCTATAGAAGACCACATGTGAGCAGTACACTGGACATCTCAGAGTAAATGACTGGACTTCTATGGAATATGGATACCCAGCATCAGGGTGTTGGGATGGAGAGAGAGAAAGAACTGTGGCATTTACCCAGAAGGAGGAGAAATGGTAGCAGAACCAGCAGGAGTTTAAGGAGCTTCGGAAAGCACCTAAGAAAACAGAAAAATCCTTGTGAGTATGGTTACATTCTCGTAAAATCACTGCAAATGAAGTCTAGCGTTACTCAGGCCAATCAGACTGACCGTGTCAAGACTAAGATGTTGAGTAGAGACATGAGAGTGACCAGTTGATACCATCCCGTCCCCAGCCACCCGAAGGCCCCGGTCGCTGCCTTCCCTGTACACAGAGGAAATAATACCGGTAAGGACCAATGACAGTTCTTCACTGCAACATTGCACTGCAGATTAGCGGCAGAAGAACATTCACCGGATCGCATACTAATACAGTGCGACAGGTTCTGGAGTTAGACGGGGCGATAGAAAGGGTTGGGAAGGAGTTCTGGCAGCATAAACACACAAGTTCCGATAAGTCTTTAACAAAACAACAGTGCTCCATCAAACTCCTGTCCAGTGCAACCAATAGTTCCTATTCTTGGCGCCAACTAATCTAAAAGCACCAAAAGAGACACTAGACAGAAGGGGAAGCAGGACTGCTGCCAGGATATTAAACTGCTGAGGCCAGCACATCAGAGTGAGGAAACTCAGAAAACAGGTAGGAATGAACTCCAGTATTTTGTAAGCACCTGCAGCAGCTGTTAAAGAGTCAACTGAAATGGGGAAAAGATTGGTTAGAGATTAGCAATGTTAGCTATACTCCAAGCCACCATTCACCAAGGTGTTTCAGGTTCTAGGTAAGGCATCCAGCAGGAGACTAGTCTAGGAAGCAGGACTTAGGACGAGCACGGCGTGTTAAGAGACTGCTCAGACACTGTAAGAGACCGGTTATTTAAAGACGGCAAATTGACCTGGGAACATGGCAGCCAACCAGAGTACAGACACCATCCTCCGCGCCACAGTGCTGACAGCGGATACAGACTTCTGCCCCAGCCACAACACCCCGGAGCCTGGTGAACAACAGCAGAACTAAACACCTGAATCTACTTCCACAGTACAGTGAAGAACGACATGTAGTACTGGGTTGATGTTGGTAATCAGAACAGGCCACTGTCTTGGCTTAATAGGTGACCTGTGTTAGTGGTGACGGGCCAGAGCAGGCCCAATATTCGGTGTGACCGGGAGACCCGCAATGTTGATGAGTGGATAACGCGTTTCTCCAGATGCTGCTTCCCTTTGCAGTCATCACCTGTAAGCCCCAGCAGTACGGGGGACAGCAATGGCATCACAGAAAACATGACAGCACAGAAAGTAAAATCATTGGGCATCAGACGAAGCTGAAGTTAATAGGCACATCTCTCCAAAGACCTAAACGTCCCTCTACAATCAAAACGGGTACCCCAAAGAAAAATGAGCGTAGCCACAAAAGTGAGTGAAAATGGTACGAGAACTGTTCGGTCATCCCCTTTTTGCCCACACTAAAACGATTACTGTGTGAATTCATCCATCCTGAATATCAGCAAAATCTGAACATATTTCAGGTTTCATACACTGACTTAGAGCCTGATATTTAGAAACCATAGCAATGAGTGCTTCAGAGCAAATCTGCTACAATCAGGTTAACTTGACCTTTGCCAGCGTTATTTGACATGCATTCAAAAAAGAACAACATGGACCTCAGGCTATCTGGATAATTCAGAAGACTTTTGGATAGTATCCTTTTTCTTTAAAATCGCATCAGGCTAGCACAGGCTACGGAACTTGTACCCTATAAAAAAGGACAAAGCTGAACAGTGCTAAGCAACATGGATGATGAATGCTTCATTAAAAAGGTGAAAACAACAGTCTTTTTCTAATCTCAAATGAATAAATCTTTGCACAATGATGAAGCCAAATTGATCTTGCATATTTCCCTAACATTTCTGGTGACCGGTGACACATTTCCACATTCAAACACCCCCAGACTACATGAATAGACAATGGTGTCATAGCATAAACAAGCAGAGAGTGAATAATGTGTAGCCGACACTTTCCCCAAACCAAATCATTTTCAGAAAAATCCATTGACTTCCAGGATCTTTACTTGCTAGTGGAATAAGGGAGAACATGGGTGAGTACTCCGGGCACAAAAGCAACTAGAAAACAAACACTAGAAACAATGTGCTAACCTGTTAATATTATATAATTATTAATTCTATACAGGCTATGGAAGGGGCCCACCATTGGGATTTCAATCATTTCTATATGTGAAATAATTATCAGTACTGCAATAATGTCCATGAGCTAGGCCTATTAGAAATCTAAATTGTGACACTTTACACAAACCCTTTGGTATGTAAGTTGGTTTTAAAGTTGATGTTTCAAAGAAAACGTTTGTACAAAATTGATCTCAGTGCTTGAAATATTACAGTTTCGATGTTTCTCTCCAGTCCATCAATCAGTTCACATTGACTTGTAATCTCCTTATATTGGCTTTAGACAACATTATCCTTCCCACCTTAAACCACCTGGGATTACCTAGTACCATACTGGACTTATTCAGTAAGGGAAGACAAGGAGACAAGTCTGGTATCTACACAGTGCCCCTTTAAACCATCTCACTGAAACTCTGAACCAGACAGTACAGCACAGTAAGAACACACTTCCTCCATCACCAAATAACATTGTCATTGCTGTGGGTTCCTATAGCAAGCAAAAACTACTGTATTTACATAAAAACTGAAATAGATGTGAGAGGATAAATCAACTCAAAGCATTCTGTATAAAGCTGAATTCTGACTGTCTACCACCGGCAGTTACTTACACAACGAGCCGCTGCGATTCATTGGTTTCCCGTCAGTTCCCAACTCTTTAACATTAATGGTTCCGCAGTAGCTGGAGTGACCTGCAACCAACAAAAGGACCGGATGAAAACTAAATATCATCTAAACTTCAAAAACATCCCCATTTTCTGTCCTTTACTTGAGCTGAGAAAAGAAATAAAAGTGACAGTAAAGAGAGAGATAAAAAGACAAAGCATTTGCATGTCACCAGGGCAACAGCCAAAGCAAAAGCTGTCCATTTGTTTGGAATATAAATGTGGTGGGTGAGTCGCGTGAGTTTATAGTGTCAGACCAACAATGTGATGTTAGAGTGAGCTGTGTGCAGGGAAAGCTGTGGTAGACTGTCCCCTTTGCTACTGTTCATCCTGGAGAAGATAATGAACAGCGTGGGTTAGAAATTCAGTGTAGAGCAGCCCTCATCTTTCCTTTGGCCACCTCAATGAGAAACAGAGGAAGAGAAACAGAGGAAAAGCAACAGGGAAAGTTCAGTTCAGGCAGTCCCCAAAGTGGCTCCAGATATCATCCTTTAGTGTTCGGAGAACCATGCGAATGATTCACAGCTTCTCTGAACACCACCAGTCTGTGACCAACCCCCACAAATAGTATTTCGGTTACAAAGGTACCAGGAGCGGTGCCTCCGTTGGCTACGGTTCTGTCCTCTTTGGCCTTCTTCACTGTGGCCTTTATGAACAATGTCAGGACAAATATGGTCTTGGCAGCTGCTCTCCTGCTGTAGCGGAAGCATGTTTCTATTACTGACCACGGAGCACCTAGGGAGAACATTAGAGATCCACTAAGCATATAAAGCAACTTCGATCAAGACTATAACAGGACACCCTAGATAGTAGTGGACAAACCAGTCAGGTTTCTTGCCACCAAGTGATTAGGATACACCACAAATCTCAGTGCTAGCCACAGCGCCAACTGTGAAAAGGTTACGACCCAGGAAGTGCCTGTTGACTTTCATCTCCAGTTAAATAATATCATGCAAAGAAGTCTCAACCACGTCTCAGTAACTGAAGCACGAGTGGCGAAAGCTGCAATCAGTGACGAGGTGCAGGCAAGGTTAGTGGCCGCTGCGACGGTCCGAGCCAACGCTCAGTCTGGTACCTTTGACCTCCCCGGGTTTCCTCAGCAGCGCATTCTGTAAAAGCAGTAAGACGAACGCGGCCGCCCTCCGGATCAGCAGCACACAGGCGTCAGAGACGGACCGCGGCAGACCTGAATCAAATCCACTCATTCAGAATGCACAGTACTCAGCACCAACACACCATCTGCGCTCTGGCTCTCCTCTCACCGGTGTTGTGCCTGCGGATCTTCTCCCTGGCGTAGACCGTGGAGGGAGGGGAGGAGGCGCAGGGCAGGGCATGGCTGCTGCTGGCGCAGGGGGCTGCAGATGAGGAGTACTTTGAAGAGGAGTGGGTGGGGAGAGCCTTCTTTCTGTCTGACTGGACAGTGCAGTCCGTACAGGAACTGCCAATCAACATAGAAGTCTGGGTCTGGGCCGAGTTAATGTCTCCGTTGACCCCACATAGACTCTGCTCTATTTTCATGGTCCGCTCTGACACACACACACACACACACACACACACACACACACACACACACACACACACACACACACACACACACACACACACACACACACACACACACACACACACACACACACACACACACACACACACACACACACACACACACACACACAAACAC
>JACXGJ010006553.1:20000-33901 GCA_016801105.1 Esox niger | reverse complement strand
CCCCCCCCCCTCCGTACCTCCCATCCCCCCTCCCTTGCTGCTGTCATCCTTACACCCTTCCGTCTTCTTTCCCTCTTTCTAGTTTCATCCGACCGTCTTTGTCCTAACCTCCCCTAGTGTCTCTCCTTGTTTCCGAGGCTCTTTGGTTGGCCTTCTCCCCCGACCGCGTCGGTACGTCTGCCCGCTCGTCCCGGTGCCCTCCCTCTCGTTTCGCCCAGCACCATTAACAGAAAAAGACGGCATGTTTAAATGGCTTTGCCCCGCGGCCACTGACACGCTGTCACCGTCTGCGAGATTACCCGCCCTCACCTGTCCATCTCGCCGCCACCGACGTGACGGAGAGAGTGATGACAACGTTGAAAGAGGACCGAGTCAGAGGGAGGACAGTGATTGACTGATTCATTACTAGGTGTGCTTGGGAAGGGGATTCGCCGCCAAGGCCTTTCAAAGTGGACAATTATGTGCACAATATTAGACATCTGATTTTCAAAGGCAACATTTTAAGAATTTGATTTCTTCCATTCTGAAACATAGCATTTAGGGATGTTTTCGGGTTTTATTTATTGAGGAGAGTGCGTGCTAGAGAGAGAGTGCTTGGCAGTAGGCCAAATTCAAAACTATACTGCAGCAGTATACGTGTACATAACCCTTCTAGACCACCCAAGGACAGAGGAATGGAATTTAAAGCAGAAAGCAGTAATACTTAAGGATATGATCTTTGTTAGAAGCTGCATCTGTTAAATATCTGCATTGATATAGTGTGTGCTTAAATGCCATTGTGGTTAATCAGCTTGATATTACACTCATTTCATTTGAGTCTAACCTTTAATAATAATAATTTAATAATAATTTGTGAAAAGTTTGTGAATGTACCTTATATTTAGGTGGTTATTCATGACATACTATTTCACAGGGGTATAAATATGAGTTGACACACAAACTCCCTAAGTCATACATCAATATGGGAAAGACTAGAGAACCCTTCAATTAAATGAGACAAGAGGCTGTTTACCTTAACAAATCAGGCAGTGGCTATAAAGAACTAGATACTCACAATACACATTTCCACTGTTAGCGGATCCATGGTGTTGTGGGGGTGTTGTTCCAAAGGCCCTAGGAATCTTGTTTGGATACATGGCAACATGTACCACGAAATGTTAAGCCAAAACCTCCCCGCCTCTGCCAGAAACTGGGTTGTTGTCCTCTACCAGGACAACAATCCAAATAATTTGTCTCCAAATTCACATGAAAATGGTTAACTGACCAAATAATCAAGTTTTGGCACTGGCCATCACAGTCCCCTGGCATAAATTTTGTTGAAGAAATTGTGTGAGCTGAAGCACAAAGTCAAAAAGCAAGTACCAAAGACTCTAAAGGTTCTCTTGCGAAACAGATTCCGAATGCTATCAATTCTGAAGGAAGTTGTTTGAGAGACAAAGAGAGGATGCATAAAGTACTAAAAATATAGGGGTGACAATAATTGTGACGGTGTTTTTATTGTATTTTTTTTTTCTTGGAACGATTCAATATATTAAATGATCTGATAAATGCCAGTGTTATGTTTTTCACAACTTTTCATGTTCATATTTACTTAGGGTGAAAATAATTCTGGATATTTTTTTTCAAACTATTATTGCTGGGAATTTTTGTCCTCACAAGGACAAGGACACACAAACACATACGCAGAGCGCTCTTTGTGGATCTCATTCCCAAAGCCGCATCCTATTTCCATAATAGATCATCTCCAATCTACATCAGAAACAAGACTCGTCATTATGATTCACACGGCTCCAAACACACAGGCACAAACAAACCGCACAGCTGGATAGAATGATAATATCCATCATACACACGTGTACGGTACACGCATACACATGCACACACCCATCCCAGAAACAACGATAAAACCCCATAACGACCCTGATACTCCTTCGTTTGAGTCAAGGCCAGTGGTAATTGTATTCATAATCAGAATCTCTGGCGTATATTGAAGCCCAGTTGGGCCAGAACGAAAATCCAGTCCCTTTGCAATCAGAGGGAGCTAGCATTGTTAGCATGCCAGCCAGTGCGTCGCTCAGAAGGCGCTACAGTAGTGACGTTAGCATGCCAACAATTCTCTCAGAAAAGCCTCGTTAGCTTGACAGCCAAGTCAGCGATTCAAATCGCTGATTTTGACCGGACTTGAAGGCAGATCTGGCATGGTGGCGAGCGTGAGTTTTTTTTGGCTAGGCTACCATCTCCCAAAAGGTTCTGCAATCTGCCCTTCCAGATTGCTCTTTGGACTCAGTGGCTTTAAGCATACAACAGAAACACTCACACACCCTAACTCACAACTGTACACCCGCGCAAACACACACGCAATATGATGGGAAGGAGAGGGGTTTGACCTGTCATAGGGATTAGAGCTTTAATGCATTTATAACTGCCCACCGGGCTCTAAATATGCGATGGACATGATTCACATACATTAAGAAATGCATTAAGCTGCAATGAGATTAGAGAAAAAATTTAACTATTGTCTGGTGTTTAAAATGATTGGATAGGGTTTTACGTTTTTGTCAGGTGTGTGCGTGTGTGTGTACATTTCAGTTTGGTTGTCTTTGTGTGATGATTCTTTCTGCCTCACTGAGTTTTCATAGCCAGCATTTCTTTTCTGTGTGATATATTTTGAAAAAGGGTATGGCTTTGCTTTCTGTCTCTCTCTTTTCGGGAGAAAACAAGGGGCTGTTGGATGAATTTGGTGGCAAAAACCACATCACTTGATCGACACTGCTGCTTTATCTGTCTCTTTAATGTCAGGAACAAAGAGTGTTTATCTCTCTCTCGTTTCCTCTCATTTTCTCTCTCTCTTTCCTGTCTCTACCCCTCCCTCTCCACCCATCCCCGAAAATAAAGAAACAAAATGTACTCTCAGAACCTGCACTCGCTGAATTCATCTGAAATCCATGTCGGCCCACGATCAAGCAGATGGCTGAAGGGAGATTACACACTTTTCATTTCTACCCGTCTTTATATCAAATAGTGGTCTCTTAATCGGTAAAATAACAGTGTTATTGAATTTGTGTCCAGTGAAGGAGGGCCCTGATGGAATTGGAGGAAAACAGCACCAACGATAACAACAGAACAGGATATTCTGACCTTTGTGGGAATACACACCAAGGAGAGATGAAGAGAATGAGACAGGGAAAGGTAGAAGGAAAGAGAGAGGGGTACCAAGCCAGTTTGAGTGGGGATACATTGGGAGAGAGAGGGAGAGTGAGTGACGGAGGGGGAAGAAAGCAGAACATCGGCCTGTATATGATATCATCATTGTTCACCCAGTGTGACCATGCTGTCAGTACCTGCTAGTGAGAAAAGGTACAGAGGGCGGAATGTAAAGTTGAGGTAGCTAAAAAGAAGTATCTATTGCCTGGCTACTCAGCTAATCCACAGCCTCGTTGATTACATAATCAACGTTGACAGTCTTACTGGCTTGATTTGTCATCGACTGCCGATCGGTCCAAAGACCGTCATTTCGACGTCACAAAAACCACCTCAAGGATGGCTGTTTCAGACTGAATATATGTGGCGATCGATAGGGTAACGCTAATTTCAACTCAGTCTGAGTGTTCGGGCAACTAGGGAGGTGGGAGAGGAGCTGTGGGGAGAGGGATGATATTCACTAAGAAAGGAGAGATGAAAGTGAAGGAGGTAAGAGGCGATGAGGGAGTGATGTTGACAGGAGGAGAATGCAGGGAGCATCACAGTATGAATTTCTTGTTCCCATTGCCCCTTGACATCCGTGACATCCACTATCCAAATAACAAGCTGTGTTGCATTTCGTTGTTTTATGTCCAACTTCCCTTCCCTAAATCCTGGTAATGTACTTGTGTTTCTCAGCATGGAGAATACGTATGTATATGCATTACCTTATGCATCTAGCCAGATCTCATGTATCTCAAATCAATCTGTGGTTAGTAATCTTGGACAATTATCCCTAGTGGGATCATTCAAGGTCTTTTTGATTGGAAAAAAACAGTTCTTTCAAGTCTTTAATTTCCAGACAATAAATCTGTCTCTGAGGTCATACAGTGAGATGCCACACATTGGCATAAAACTTATTTTAATTGCACTGGACGCTCGCCAGAAAACCTTAGGAGTATGTTGTGTTTAAGAACAGCAATGCAACTCTGAGTTAGGTTTAACGAAAGCTATGCACCTAAGCGGAGAGTGTTGAAATGTTGCATGAGCTCAGGGGAGGCAAGCAGCCTTTTATTTATTTTTTAATTTTTAATTATTTCAGGTGACAATGCCAACCGAACAAGCATTATCCAATAAAACCACTGTCATTGGATACTTCGTTTTACGCCTTGAAACTCACTTAGTTTTGACTTTGGCTTTTATGTCGTCCAAGGAGTGCCTCAGTAAAGTTGAGTTTTAATTATAGGTCATGAATGACAGTATTTCAATGTAGCTAGGTAACTTTGTCTGACTTCAATGGCTTAAACGCTACTCATATTTTTTATGTGTATTACACTTTAATTTCTTGTTGGCTTTTAGCACGTAGTTAACTGTCGAGAAAGTGTGTAGTAAATCTCACTAAGTTACGTTTTGGTATCCCAGAAAACCACTATTGCTTTAGTAAGGGTTCCCAGAACATTTGGTTTGTGTCCTGCGAACATTACCTCAAAAGCAAGCTATGCACAATATTATTTATGATATATAATTTTGCCCGCTTTCACACAGCAGCAGATTATACTCAAACATGTATCATTTTATGTTTGAGTGGCCCCATTGAGAATTAAAACCTAAAGCATTTGATGTTGAGAACACCTTGCTGTACCAACTGATCTGCACAGGACTATAGCTTGTCCTGTGGCTTTCTCAGGTGCATTCATTGTTTACCAGACAGTTTTTTTATTATTTTGTATTGGGCCCTTGCGGGAATCAAACTCACAGCTCTGGCAATCAAACTGCCATGCTCCCACCAAGCGAGACACATGAGTTGCAAAAGAGAGTACCAACTTTCTTTCATAATCTGACGTATCTATTCCTCAACACAGAGGCTGCCTTGACCATATGAACCCTGATTAAATGGAGTGCCCTTAATGGGTAATAGTGCCATTTGGAATGCAGACAGAAAGCCAGGACGAATCCCCGTCTCTGCCTCCGAAACGATAAGACTGCTTGCCTAACAAAAACAAAATACAATCTCTAAAAGTAAGCCCCCCCCCCAAAAATTATAGAAAACATGCCTTTTCTCACTTCTCCATTGGTCGGTAAAATACATTGTTATTTCTTTGTGTTTTTCCCAATGACTCATCGGCACGGTAAAGCATTTAGTTGTCGACGTGCAGTTAATAAAAATGGCTGATTGAAAACAGGCCGAGGAGAAGACGGGATACAAATTGAAAAGCCTCTGCTGGCTTAGCTTGTAGAAGATTAATCAAATGAAATCAAATTGCATGTGTCCATTGCTCCATAAACAGGCGTAGGCTAACAACAAAACCCTTTCTTATGGACCCTTTACCAACTAGTTCAAAAAAGTAGTTGTAAATTGCAATAAATACATCAAAAGATGCAACAATGAAGATTGATAATAACTTGTCTATATACAGAAAAGTACCTGTACTGCAAAACTGTGTTGCAAATGCAGGGGTATTTGATTGTTGAAGTATGTTAGGGCTACACAATTTATTGAAACTTTATCAAAATTCCGATATCGACATGTACAATTTCCAAATTGCCAACCTACTTGACTTTCAGCTTCAAATAAGGTGAATGAAATGCTCTTCACGCGATGCAGTGAGCATGCATCATACATCCGTAATAGTTTTTATTGCGGGTGCAGTAGGTCATTTTGTAGATTACTTAAATACCTGGTCTGATTTTGTTGAAATACTTGGTCGTTTGAGTTAACACTACAATTGCTAGCGAAGATGTCTGCTTCAAGTTAGCAAGTGGCAAGATATTGTCCCACATACTGTACACAACAGCATTGTTATTAAACGTTTCGGCTTCAATGTCAGTGCCTAAAAACAAACTTAGTATGGGGGGATAATATACCGCAAGGTTTGAGAAATGTTGCTTAACCTGCTATAGCAACGACACAAAGGCTAGCAACGCAATTGAATTAAATGAGCAGTTAAACGAATTGTTCAACACAGGTTGCATATTATGATCTCTATTTTTAAGTGAGACTATCTACGCTGTTTACACCCATGTTTGAAAATCAAAAATCATGCACCAATTGCAGTATTAGTCAAATAAATTGCAATTTAATATCTTATCCAAATTGTGCAGCCCTAGTGTATATACACCGATGAGTCAAAACATTATGCGAAGCAAAACAGAACCTCTGAGGAATGGACTCTACAAGACCCCTGAGGGTGTCCTGTGGTATCAGATCCTTCAAGTCTTGTGGGTTGTGAGGTGGAGCTACCGTGGCTCAGACTTGTTGGTCCAGCACATCCCACAAATGCTCACTCGGATTGAGATCTTTGGAGTTTGGTGGTTCCTGCCGCACCCATCATTGACAGTTTCTGGGACTTCTGGGACCACCATAGAACTTCTGTTGGTTTGGACCAACCAGGATAGCCTCCATTGCTCTTGGATGTCCGGTCGCCAGTTCTTCCCTCCTCGGACCACTGTCGGTAGCTCCTCATCACTGCTGACCAGGAGCACCACACAAGCATTGTCGTTTCGAAGATACTCCGACCCAGTCAGGACATAACAATTTGGCCCTTGTCAAAGTCGCACAGGTCTTTACTCCGGCCCATTTCTCCTGCATGATCATTGTTATTCTCTTCACCTGGGAGTGATGATAATGTTTTTCCCCATCAGTGCGCAGTGTTAGTGCGCTTGTGTAAATAGATGTGTGTGCGTGTGTACAGTATGAAAGCATGAAGTCTGTGCTGAACTGTTGTCATGGCTGGCAAAGGGTTTCATGTTCATCGTTCCATGTTCAGCTCTTTGGTCTTTGCTGACAGGCGGATGGATGGACGTTCGTCATGGGCCCACTCTGGTAGGTTCTTGACCTTCCACCTTATAGGCCGCCTCGCTGTCATCGAAGATCAGTCTTATCGCCGCTGTGTCATCGGCGACCCTGACGTTGATGTCTGGACTGCACAGTCGCGGGCAACGCTAGTCAGCGAGATGAAGAGATGAAGATATGAAAATAAAGTGTGAGCATGAGTTGGGGGGGTGGAGTTGTCTTGCGTCATCAAATCCTATTTTCTTCCCTCTCCGTCCCCTTCCATGAGGAAGGGCTCGTGGGAACGTGCATGCGCCGGCGAGTGAGTGTGCACGTGGTGACTTACTGCTCTCAGAACAGTGGCTTGGCCAAGGCCTCGTCGGGAGCTGACTAAGCTAACTGCCCGGAGTGCTTATGTGAGAGTCCTAACAGTAAGTTGTGACAGTTGTTTATGTCACTCGCATTTGGCTTCCCAACTTCACCTCATCTCTAATTCAACCCGGTTCCCATGGGCTACATTTTAGGAGTGGCAAACGTTTGTGGAGTCAGCCGCTCCCCATCACGCAGCCTCCTGTGATCCTGTGTAAAATGGAACGTGTCCACCTTTGACACATCCCACTTCACATCCAAGTTGTTTGGTTGGCCACAGGTGAATTGGCTTGAAGGTGTTTGTTCACCAACCAATTGGTATCCTATCAATGCTCAGTTTGCCAAGGTTTGTATTTCCCATATCAAAATACAACCCCTGATGTGTTTCCTGTCAGATTTGTGCAATACCGCCTGTAGACAGGCAATGAGGGCCTTTGTTAAATCAGTTGCTGTGGTTGGTATATAAAACATATCCGAATCTTGCTTTTTGTCTTTTTCACTTTACATTAGGAAGTTGACATGTGCCCAAAAAACAAAAAAAAGTTTCAGTCTCTCTTGCTTTCTCTCTCTCTAGATTTCTCTTCCCATCTCTGTCTCTGTCTCTGCCTCTCTCTCTTGCTTTCTCTCTCCATCAATATACCCCTCCTTTCCTTTTTTCTCTCCTATCATCTGCCAAGATTTGTAAGAAAGACTCCTCCTCTCCCCTCATCCTGGTCATCCAGGTGCCCCACCTTAATTGTGTTTGACTCCAGTCCGACTCTCTCTATCTGGCCCTCGCCATGCCCGCGCTTCAGCTCCAATTGCCTTGATGTATTGGTATGCAATGCTAATCGGGTTACATTTGACTACCAAATGGCAGCCGCATCGTGCCTCAACCCCACCCCCATTCCCTCCCTTTCATCTATTTGCTTTGATATCCCCTAAGTGAGATCGGTCAATCAACTGATCCATACGCGTCTGTACAGCTCAACTCCATCTGAGCTCCTGGAGCCGGCGGTCGCGTACCCCCTTCAGTCATTTTGTATTCACCGCCTCTTCCACTGCCAGGATGTCACGGAACTTTAGCTATATATCTACTTTAATGGATTATAGTCATTGATTTCTCGCTTACTGTGATGAGTTTAAACATGATAGCACAGAGATGCAAAATAAACAACTTGAAAGTTTTTGGAAATGAAGTTCTTCGGATGCATTTGGTGGGAAAGTTTTAAATGCTGAGTGAAGCGTGAGTTTTCTTTGTTGTAAGCTGCCACGGTTGCATAAGGACAGGGAACGATGGAACGTCATTTAATCTGCACATTACAAGCTCTCAACTTCTACTTCTTCTCGGTCTCACGCCATTTCGCAGTCTTTGTCTTTCACTCTTTTCTTTCTGTGTTCCTCTGTGTACATCTGAAAACCCATTAGGAAAACAACTGTAATGTTTTCTCAACTTGGGCAACCTGACCTAACCTCTGGAGATGCGCTTGTACCACTCCATCCCCGGAAAGAAAGAGAAATCACTGCTCCGCTTAACATTGCAAAACCTATTCACTTTAAATCAATCAACTTATATGTTCCCTCCTAATAGCACAGACACCCATTCACAGTGACGGTCATGTTTTCTGATGAATGGTGCTACAGTTGGTCTCTCTTCCTCTCTCTTTCTATATATCACCTTTCCTTTTCTTTACCTCCATCCCTCCCTCCCTATTCTCTCTCTCTTCCTTTCTGCCATTCTCTCGATTTCCTGTGACATATAACAGAATCCATCTAGTGCATTTTCTTCTCTCCCTGTTGTCACCACTTGTCCTCCCTGTTGTCACCTCTTGTCGTTTGTTTGTTTGTTTGTTTGTTTGTTTGTTTGTGGCACTGTCTGCATTCGTGCGACTCTGCTTTTGTTTGGTGTCTGTTTTTGCCTTCTTTTTTGCTGCAGGGATTTCAGGCATTGTTGAGAGCAAAAAGATGGACCACTCCTCAATGTTTCTCAGCAGCAGCTCTCACACTGTCTTTGTCCTCACTACATTTATTCTCCCTGGCTGCTTTCTATTCCCTCAGTGTGTCTGTGTGTGTGTGTCTGTGTGTGTCTGTGTGTGTCTGTCCGTGTCTGTCCGTGTCTGTGTGTGTGTGTCTGTGTGTGTGTTTGCATGCCAAGGGCAGCGTCTACACCTTGATTGGAGTCATGCTACTTAATAGACACTGACGTTCAATATGTTGTCTTGCCTTTGTACATATACAAAATCCCACTTACACAATCCTACATGCACAGTCACAGGTGCACAATCACAGGTGCACAATCACAGTGGCACAGTCACAGGTGCACAATCACAGGTGCACACTCTCAGGTGCACAATCACACGTACACGATCGCACATACACAGTCGCACATACACAATCACACGTGCACAATCACACGTGCACAAAGCCTTGAGCCCTGTTGATGACTAAATTGAGTTTCAATGTAATTTGATAACTTGCATCGCAGAACAAATTAAGGAACAACAATCTTGTTACAAACCCCTGGCTGGAAAGAAATCATCCAGTTACCAATAGTCTGGAATATTATCTAATAAAAGGTTAGAATGTTAATGTGAAAGTAAAATAATACAAAAATAATATAAGCAGGAGGCTAAATATAGCTGATGGCATGTAGTTTAGCAATTTTTTTATTTATTTTATCTAGTATGTTTTAATGGATAGAGACTGTGGGAAAGTAAGATGGAGTGAGTGCCATCAGATAATAATGGGATTTGAATTCATGTGGTTGCCACTCTTAAATCACTAGGTCACCGGAATGAGAGTTTTATTGTCACTTTAAAGCAACAATGATTCTTTAAAAGTTTCCCAAGATGACACACCAACAATGAAAAATTATGAAAATTGCTTCTTTGTGGTTAGAACCGACAAACACCTTTGAACTGGGTTCTACAGACAGAATTCACACAGGCTTCTCTCTCTCAGAACGGCCTCATTTGGATGTAGGGACCAATTAGAATAGAAACAAGTAACCCTTTAGATTGTTCCTCAGAACCTTCACTGTGGTTAAAAAGTGATGTTGTGGAAGTTATTATAGGAGGATAATCATCTATGAACACTGTTATTCTTGTTATATGAAAATCTTTTCAGTCAAAATATTGACTTCAATAACACAAAGAATAGCTTTCTTTGTCTCTAATTTCCATGCTGTCCACTGAGAAATATCTTCCTTTTTCTTCGGGCTATGCAGTGGGTTGTCACTGACCTTGTATTTGGTCTGAACTTATCCATGACAGAGTTAATACATTTTGACAATTTGTAATACAAATTGTGTCTTATTTTCCCCATTTTTTTAAAAGGTTTTTGGTTTTATTTAAGCTGATGTTGGTTGTTTAGATATTCCTATTGATCGCGCTCATTTGGTGACATCTAAACAATGTGGTCACCTTAGAATGAATAAAAACATAATCATTTAGACATGATGCAATGTAAGTGAGTAGAATACACATCTCCTGCAATGACCCAGGGTGCGATGAAGTGAAACTGCCTTGCCCATGGACATGACGACAGATCTGCTCCTGTTCTTCAAGTCAGAGTATCGGGTCTGTAAATTAGTCCAGATATTCCAATAGTTTGCTTCATCAATGTAGCAAAGAGTCTTGTGATGACCCATGTCTTGCCCTCTGCTTTTGCCCTACACTGGTTTGTTAGTAGATTTGTAGTCCCTGCATCTCTCTCACAATCTGTCCCTCTCTTTTTCTCTCTGCCTTTGTCTCTCACAACTTACCATTCACATCCTGTTGAGACCTGCACAAAAGTCGGCAGTCATCTGTTGCCTGGACATTGACATGACCGTGGCTTGGCCTGCCCCTGTGGCCTCCGCGACTCCGTGAGGTGCCGCTCTATCGGGTTCACGCCCGGGCCGAGTCTCCCGCCATGTTTTATTCCCGCAGACATCAAAGCCTTTCCCAGCCAGGGGAAGCACGCCCCCCGAACAGCACACTTTCCCCTTCATAGTGCGCTTCTTTCCACCCGGGGCCACACTTTCAGCTCCTGCCGAAAGTAGTGTAACAAATAGGGGATTAGGAGGATTTAGGAGGCAGCCATGGTGTCTATGGAGACGTGTTGTACAACAGGGCTCCAGAGTGGCAGCGGAGAAGCTCCAGTGCTTTTAAAGCAGGTCCGGTTTCCGGGGAGGGCTCGGTTCAAGCTTGCCCAAACACAGAAAGCGGAGGCTGGGGAACGGCGAGCGTTGCGGCGCCTTCTGTTCCACAGCTCTCATATCCTCTCATCCGTTAAGGTGGTTCTATTACCGCCTGGACGAAGCCAAGTCGGCTAGGAAGAAAGCGCCAGAGGCAAATATCAGGCGGGCCACTCTGAGACTGCCATTAGGTTAGTACACGTGTAGTCGATGTGTAGCAGGTTGATTTATTCATCTTTCTTTACTCACTAAGCCTAGAGCGTATCACTTTGCTACTGTTTCATCTGAACAATTCTGTATTTTATTTGTGTCAATAAATCTATCTGGTTGTACCTCTTCCCCCCACATCCTCGTGTCTAGATATGAACTTAAAACAGGTTTACCTGTAACTCCCTGCAGCTTTGTGGCTGAGAGAGATGTGAACTCCACAGAAAACCGCGCCGTGGTGTGACTGCTACTAGAGTTCCAAGTAAAAAGGGGGGGTCATACAGATGAGGGAGACAGAGGGAGGGAAGTGGAAGAGAGATGAGTCTTTACACTAATCCCCAGCCAGAGTGAAAGAACTGCGGCTCCTGTGCAACGGAAACAGAAAGGGGAACGGTCTCTGGCTCCACAAGCTGTTCTTTCTTAGGCTGAATCAGGGATGTGGGCTTTGGATATTTCATCCTCAACATTGTATAACATTAAAATGAAAGGAGGTGGTTCACGCAACAGATCAGCTTCGCAAGGATGCTAAGCCCTGGAGAGAATTTGTTTTAACCCTGTAAGAGAGGACAAAGAAGGGGTAGTGTGGGGGTGAGAAGGGAGGGAGAGTGTGCCCATGAGTAAAAAGAGATGGAGGATCACAGTTAGATCCACCGTAATCTGTTGAGTACATTTACACATACTTTGACTTTGGGTAACGGTGGTGCTAGCAGTAGATCGTGTTTTGCAGACTTCACAGAGTTCACACAAAGTTCACATACATTGTGTACAAGTGGGTGATGACGAATATACAAATCTAGCTGGTTCATGGTAAACATTCACATGTTCTACAACGTATCTTGTGTTTACAGTTCGGAGGTGGTTTTAGTTGGCTAGTCTGTTGTTTGTATGGGCCAGATGGCACATTTTTCAGTTTGAAAGCCTGAGAAAATAAGCTGTTGTGTTCTTGGTTTACTTGAACTGCTCACTTGCCTTTCTCCCACCAGAGGAGAGTTTAAGCAAAAGCAGGTGATTGGTCGGTGGGGTCAACAGTGATATTTAGACAGACAGATGTGGACCCAAAAAAAACGTTTGTCTTGCTGCACTTCTGGAATAATAGTATTTCGCCCAGAGTTAGAGTCCAATTGCTCCTCCACAGTTATAGTCCACTATTATTTTATGTCTTTGGGTTGTTCAGGTTTTAAGAGGATGTAGTGAGAGCATCCACAGGCATGAAGGCCAACTGCTATGGGTTCCCAAAGGTTTTCAGAAAGAGAACACTGCTTCTGCCTTGGCTTGGTTGTGGTTAAGAAAAGGTTTCTAGACCTGGCTCAGAGCTATGGTTCTTCATATCTTCGTCCCAATTGGAATCCTAATGGCTGCACATTGTATTACTTTTGCCTAAGATTTGATTTGTTAACATTTGTCTTTATAGAGAATGTGCTGTTTGTGGTACTTAGCAAGTAGGCTTGCTTGCTTTATCTTCTATGGCTAGGTACGAGGTAGACATATGTAGCCTAAGGCTTAGCAGGAACAAGCTGATTAGCTCGATGGATATGTGGCATAATGTTATAGAAATAGCAAGTAAATGTTGTTATAACAAACGTTTTGTTTGTTGGCTAACAGGTTTAAGTGCAATAAAATGGTCCATCAGTTCCTGAAGTAGCAATCAACTACCCTTTATACAACTCTTATTTCTTCACAAAGCTCCCTGCTGGGCAGTCAGTCCTTGCTAAAACTGTGTGTGTGTGTTCCACATATGGTCTGTTACCATGTCCATCATCGTTGTGTCCATGACCCCCTGAATCCGTCGGGAGGAGAGTGGGAGCACACCGGCCACAGGGGTCTACCAGTCCTCAATTTCAGCCTGAACCAGATGGGACACAAAGGGATTGGGCCAAGCTTGTTTTTTTTAAATAATTGATTTGGGCCGGGTTTGGACTCGCCGCGCCGTGTCAAATCAGCTACTGACAAATTCAGCCAGTGCCTGTGTGACTCGCATGGCTTGCCTGTCTCTCCTCCCTGTCTGATATCCAGCACACCAAACGTGCCCATTTCACTGACTGTTAAAGCATAGAGTCTGACTGTGGGATAGCAAAACATGTTACAATAGTAGTGTGCATTATGGTTCCATCGATGCTGTTACATAAATGCAGGGTAATGCAGTGAATTTACAAGGCCTCCATATCATTGAGCCCTTAAAATATAGGTGTTTGGCATGGAGTATTTTTTTACAATGGT
>JACXGJ010006553.1:0-15000 GCA_016801105.1 Esox niger | reverse complement strand
TGGTGGCAGGCAGTTTCCAGGTAAATAGACACACGCATCCAAACATACAAAAGGGGTTGGGGGCAGAAAAACAGAGAGAGGGAGAGCAGGAGAGGGGAAAAGAGACAGGCATACAAGGGTGGAAAAAAGCAATCGAAAGAGACTTTCACAGCTGGGAGGGGGAAAAAGGTAGGGAGATGTTGGGCCACCCTGTCACACTTGATTCGTCAGGCGGGGTGTGGGTCTCAATCTGGTGTGGACAGTGTTAATGAAACAGCTGCACTCGTGACTGGGGACGAGAAAGAAAGAGTTGGGGAGAGGCAGGGTAAGAAAAAATACTCTGGGACCCAACGCCTTGTCAGACACCATTACAGTTTTAGCATGTAGCCCAATGACACAGTCACATATGCCCGCCTGCACGCAAACACAACATCAACAACAATCCAACGATCACTGCACATATTCAGCTTAGTCTTAATCTCTCTATAATAAAAAATACAAGTATTCTAGAGGATCACAAAGATGTTTGTACCAGGTAAGCATCAAAACTAAAACCCTTTTCCTACTTTCTTGATAAAGAATATGCGTAATGTGAAATAATGAAAATTCTTTCTGAGGAAATTTTTGGTCAATATTGCTTTAAACGGACAGTTCAACAAAATTGCAAAGTGGCACATTGGTGTCATTGGACAATGTACTGTATGAGAGGAAAACATGCTTTAGTTTTTATTGTTTTTATATTAGCATTTTTTGCACATACCTAAATAGTCCAAAGTAATACAAATGTATTGTATAGGTGAAGAACGATGATTTTATATGACATTCACCAAATTAAATATGTACCATGATTGTGGCATTTGCGAAACATACCCGATTTTAAGTAATTGGGCCAATAAATGCATTTGTCACACAACATGTTTGAATCCTCTATTAGGGATTATGTTGAGCCTTACAATCAATGTCACTTTTGGACAATTTGAATATATGATGCACACAAAAATTGAATAGGTCTTGGACAGGATATGTGCCACATGCTAAAAAGCTAACTTTAGGAAAAGTGTGGGAAAGCTAAACCAAAGCATTGTCTCCTTTCATCCCTTTTGGGTTCCAAACCTTTTCGGTAGTACTGGAGCAACCAGTGGACAACCAATGTTTCAAAGAAGTCAGATATCCTTTTGAAAAAAAAATGTGGGGTTCAGTTTTAGGAAGCACCAGTTTCCATTTGAATAATCCCTAAAGATTTTATTTTATTTTATCCAGTCTTGCTCTTCCTGATGTCTCTCTTTCTCCAAACTATTAGTGTCTTTCTCATTTCTTTTTCTTTATTTTCTCACTGTCTTCATTCCTCACTATAATCCTCTGTTAATCTCTCCATCTGTTTGGTCAGTGCCTCCTAACAGGTCCCTAGAATTGAGGGGCCATATATGGCACCCAGATAAGAAAAGGAGTGTGTTTAGTTGTTATTGTGTAAGTAGGCAACGTACACCAGAAAACATGCAGGCCCAGGCAATGCGCTAGCTGATTCTGAGAAATTCATGGGCTCTTATCACAAGATGCTCACAGTCCAAGATATCTTTATCTCAGTGATCTGTCTCGTCAAACTCACCGATTAAACCGGGCCCCTGGAGAGTGCTGGGCAAGTAATGGATCGCGAGCTCTCGTTGTGTTATCTGTGTTATGGATGTTTTTCTATTGCTCTATTAACTGTTCCTTCTTCCTTTCTCAAAGAAAGCTGTTGGGTTACTCTGGGAATACCCAGTTGACCAAGTAGCTTCTGTGAAAGATGCCAGAACGTTGGTTGATTTCCATTGGTTTGTTTCCTTATGCTCATTATCATACAATGTTTTTGTGAAACATTCACACGTTTAGTTTTTGTCTTCAACTGTACATTTTTGGGGAATGTTTTGCAGTGGTTGTTACAGATGTTGTGCAGTGCATTTTAGCAAGTGTTTGCAGAACTTTACCAGGATATTTTCTCATTGATATTTTTTTGATGATTATTATTACTGTCTTAATCATTGGACATTATTTGAAATTCATATAGGAGGATGCTCAATCCTAAATATAATCAAATTTCAATATTAGTGAATTGTTTTGGTAGAGGATCTCTGTTAGAACTTGTAACTGGACGGATTTTCTCATCAGCAGTTTAAAGGGAATATTTTATCAGTTACAACTTACTTGCTTTGTTGTATGCAGTTGAAAATACAGTTTACAAATTTTGCCATTAGGTAAATAGCTTTTTTTCTTTTGCAGTTTTCGTTAACTTGCTTCTTTAACATGTTTATCATACATTAACTCACTATGTTGTTAATTGTTTGAACTACCTTTTTCGTCATTTGTTATATTGTCGGTTGCTTCATTAACAGTCACTATCACGTGAGCAGTTTTTATTTGTTAGTAATTTGTTGGCTGATATTGATTTTGCAAGGAACATCTGTTGCTTCCAGTATTATGTGCATATAGGAGAGATGGTTGAGATTTGCAAGTTCTTTTCAATGTAAAGTAGGTTGTGAAAATAGTCTCGAATGGCTTTGAAAAACAACTTGTGAGAATTTTCCCAGAACACTTTAATAGCTGATCCATATTTAAACAAAGATCAAAGTGTAGTCTGTGTTGCCATAGTAACACAGGCATAACAATTCATGTAATTCAAATTGAAAACAGCACTATCTACAGACATGTGTTTGCTTTCAGTCGTTTATTTTTTCCCCATATGAAAGCGATGCATAGACAGTGACTTGTTGCGTTTGACCTTCTGAGTACAGCCTTGCATCATATTATGCATTCACTGTGCTAACTAAATGGATAATTAGGCTTGAGTGTTGCTTTGCCTTTCAAATCATCAATTTTTTGGTCTTCTTTTTGAGCCGATTACACAGCTAGAAATGGAGGGTGGCCATTTTGTAAACTGTTTTTGTCAGGAGCTTGGTGGGGGTCACAAAGCGTGCACCTGCTCAGAGGAGTGTGCATTTTTGTGCGTGTGTGTGTGCTTTGTCTTTTTCACAAAGAGACAACAGACTGCTGCTGTGCCCCATATCGATTAAGGCTCACCCTGGTCTGATGCTGGGTTTGACGGCTCGCTGGCTGGTGTTGGGCTCTAACTGTGAGCCAGTTAGGAGGCTGGGGCTTGGCCAAGACCACGGACGTCACCAAATATAGAGAATTCCATTGAGGAAGGTGGATGAGGAGGAGGAGTGGGATGAGAAGCACTGGGTATTCGTTGGTGAAGGAGAAGGGAATGGAGATAAAGGGTGGAATTCATCCAATTGGCTCTATTCCATTAAATATGACCTTTGGATGGCTGGTATACCCGTGGTTAGAACATCTGACCAATAACCAAAAGGTCGCTTGATCCAATAGCCAAGGTGGAAAGTCCTGGTAAATATGTACTGTTAACTCCAGTTCTCCAGTTTTCTGTTATTTCAACCTTTTTTGTAGGGGGGTTGGTTTCTACTAATTGAGTCTCAGTTATGTTTAAATTGAAATTGACTAACTAATGTCAACTTTCTCTTTAAGGAACAAGGAATAACAAGGAAGTGTGATGCCTCTTCTTATCTCCCATTCATTTATTCCTGTCAGTTGCTGGGTTTGTGCCGGATTACTCCCAAGACTCCTACATGGGGCTACTGGAGCATTTGCATTTGACCTGGACCTTAGCACCGGTGCATTCACATCTGATCTAGAGACTGGAACTAATAAAGCAATAAAGTTAGCATTATATCATACCTGGAGCTTTTCTGCATTTGTGCCTAAATGGCCATCTGGTGAAGCCAAAGATCAGGCTTTTAGCAATTTGCAGTTTGCATGCCATCTTGTTACATATGGAGGAGCACATGATGAGACTGGGTGGAGTTTTACTGGGCAGTTGTCGCTAGACATAGCATTAGGCACTGTGTAAAAGGAACAGGCTTTGGTCTTAATGTTTTTGTCTGTGGCTGTACTTTGGCAGTCTGGCTGTCCTCTGTTTCATTGTGACAAATAAGATTCAATTATACTGTACGCTCGGAAGTGGGCCGAGCCAAGGGCCACGCCACCAAGGCAAACATTGTTAGGGTCGTGTATGCACGTGTCTAATTACTTGTGTGTGTGTGTTCAAAAGTAAAACATAAAATCTGCCATTTTCCCTGCAAAATCGATTGTATTGGCTTTGAGAGCATTACCCGTAATACAGTATCGTAGATCCTGAAGATGTTTCTTTGACCCAGAGATATCTCACATCTCATTCGTTCACCACTCTGCAATGGCAAACTCCAATTATAATATTTAAATTATCTTTGCTGATATCAAGATGTAGCATCGTTTAAATGCTCAATCTCATCAAAATGTTGCTTTAAAAAGATCAGTTAGGTATCCTGCAAAACACAAGGCAAAACAGAATCAAGCAGAGAGGTTGGTTGGCTAATACTGAGTGTGGTCCAAAGCGGGAATATTAAACATTTTAAGATATAATGATGATTGAAATGAGAACACTTTCATTTTCAGTGTAAACCTCTCAACCTTATATTTATGTGGACTATTATCCAGTTCATATGAGCTGTATGAGCAATTTAAGAAAACATAACTGAAATGAAATTAGGGGCTACACAAACAATAGCATTTCAAAATGCATATTCTATTTGGTCTTATAGTCTAGACTATTCTGTCTACCTCTGTCCTTTGCATAATTAAAATGTCCCTCCAGGTCTCCCACCTCATGCTACCTTTGTCACAGGGACCTGGCAATTGACAGGGGTAATAAGGCCATAATAAACTCCCAGCAGGCACTTTGGCAGTGAAGTCTATGTGAATACTGCTGTCAAAACCTTCAAACATTTATGTTTAGTGTTACACAAGGATTTAGATTCCTAAAGAGTGTGTGTGTGTGTGTGTGTGTGTGTGTGTGTGTGTGTGTCTTTCTGAGCTGGTTTGTTACATCAGCGTTTTTTTCAGCTCTAGAACCTCTTAAGTGGGCTGCCTAAATGTTTTGTTCCAGCTCGCCTAATGAGAAAAATGCATTAGAGCCCAGCTTTACAAAAACAGTACTTTATCCAAACTAAGGCAGACATGTGTGATAGAATACAGTTATCTCCCCTGCAGATATCTGGGGCTGGATTGTGTGTCATCTAAGAAAAACAAAGTTAGACAATGGACCAGGAGCTTGGGCAGAACAATCGAGTGGTACTAGTTAGTAATGATGGGCATTCCTTTTCGTTCAGTGTCTCTTGTGACAACTGTTTGCCTAAAATAGACGTCTCATTCCCAATGATGAACTAGTAAGTTGCAGTGAGATAACAAGCAGAGTTGCTTTAGTCATAGATTTTTTTAAATGGCTTTAGCATTTTGTAGTGAATACTGGAACCAGTTTCATAGAAGGCTAAAGCTACAGGTTTGATCTTGGTAGTTGAGTGTGATGGAGTGCAAACACAGAGATGAGTGTTGAAAGTTAATTTGTGGAATTTCATTCCTTCTTAATGTGTTTACTGGTTTTCTGTATACTAGCCCTATCTTGTCACAGCACAGCTGGTTGGTTGAAATACATTTTAAAGGAAAGAAATTCAACAAATGAACTTTTCACCAGGCACACTTCTTAATTGAAATGTATTCCAGGTGACTACCTTATGTGGCTATTTGAGTGAATGCAAACATTGTGCAAAGAGATCATTGAAGCCAAAGGTGGCTACTTTGAAGAATCTACAATATTAAATTGATTTGTATCTGTTTAAAACTGCTTTTGGTCATTACATGATTACATATGGGTTTTTGCATTGTTTGGATGTCTTCACTTTTACTCTATAGGTAAAATAGTAAAATTCATGAAATATGCAAAAAAGAGTGGGTGTGTCCAAACTTTTGACTTATACTGTTTATATTTGTAAAATATACACAACAGTGTAGTGATGGGCTATTGTCAGAGCATCAGATAGTTATATTTATATCGTAAATGCTGAATGTCTGAGTAAAATGTTGTTGTTCCACTCTATCCCAACATTTCAGTCAGCTATATGTGGAAATTAGAAGAATTTAAAGAAATTGTCAAATTTCAGGATGTTATCTTGAAGGGAAAGTTTGTCCAATATTCATAATTTATTCATAATGTGTCCAATATTCAATAGAAAAGGACTCCAAAACATTTCAAACTACCATCAGTCATCTGTCGGTGTAGCATAGATTTTTTTTAACTGTACATTAATGTAACAGCCGGCAAAATTGGCTGAATTCAAACCTGCACTAGCGAATTAGTTCCTTACCACCATACACAGCTTCTGTTCTTCGGCATTGATGTAATCGAGGTGCATGTGAACTTTAACCTCAATAAACTATCTGAGTATAGGTTGCTTCGCCTAGCTTTATATTATTGCTGCTGTTTTCCACTTAGGTGTATTATTGCTGTTTTTTGCAAAATGTTTGCGTTATATATTTCTTAATTTTTTCTATGTAGTTGTCGTGTGCTATGTCACAGGAATGTAATTGTGCAGGATGACACTGCTATTAGGTGCATTTGATAAATAAACTCAATGTGCCTGCTTGTGGATCTTAAGTTAATTATATTCTACCCACACTGCGATTGGGACAATACCTCTGTCTCCCCCAAGACGTATTGGGGGAGAATCAGTGGGTCAACTTCAGCAACGAGACATAGCATTTTCGCGAGAAAATGTTTTATACAGAGAATTGTGACCCACGGTCACTTAGAAGAGGACTAAAGGTGAATGCAATTCCGTCAGGTTACCCGGTTCAACCCTTGGAGACAGATTGTTCAGAAGTTCTACTTCTGATCGCTATGTTATAATACACAAAGTGCACATTGCCTCTGGATATTCTGGGCAAGGGTTGGCGATGAATGTATTCACCATCGCTGAGGTGACAGTCCAAGGTGAATATCAAAGACCAAATAGGTAGCTTGCTTTCTAGCTAGGAAGTACTAACTTCCGTTTATTGTGTATACACTAACTCTTGCCGAATGAACATGTGGATTGATACAATTGTGAACAAAACTGACTGGTAAACACAGGAAGTACCCGTCTATTTGAAGGTTTGGTGTGTTTTAGAGTAGTTACAATTCAGCGTTGTGATATGGTTACGTACAGATTCCATTCATGCATTTGTGTGATGCTAATAACGCTCATTACTGACTGAGACAGAGATGAATAATGGATTGTTTTTAGAAATGAACTCTGTGCCTGTATAACCAACTGGGAGGAAGGGGACTGTCACCCAACATGATTTTTGGACAAACTATTTCTTTAAATCAAGAAACAGAGGAGTCCGTGAAACTCTTTAATTCTTTTGGGTTGTGGGCCAACATCACCTACGGCCACCCCTTGCCACGCCCACTGGTATGCCCCTGACCACGCCCTACACCTAAGCCTCTTTTTGATCCAGACAGACTCCTGCACATTCATGTTTGTGTCAGCCAAGGTCTGTGGCAGCATCATTTAGAAGGGCTGTGGGGCCAATCCTCTTGAATCTTTCTTAACCCTGAGTTTTGTCATCATCCAACTGCTGCCACGCTGCTGGAACAATCTTAGATGTCTTCCTCTGTCTGTCTCTGTCTCTTTGTCATTCCTCTCCTACTTGCTTTCTTTCCCTTTTTCTGTATCATTCTCTCTCTGTTGTGTGGAAACAAACTCATTTCCACCTGCAATGTCTTTGAAACCAAATGACATTGCCCTCTGCTCTGATGTCCCATTTGGGCCACTACTTGCATGGGCCAGGCGAGAAATGACCCAGGAGTCTTTAATGGAATTGCTTTTAGCTCTCTTTCACTCTCCCCCTCCCCACTTTTTTCATCTTTTCCGATTAGAGCAATCTTTTGATTTGGTTTTTGTCTGAGGGTTCGGTTGCTAAACAGTGTTTCGGGGTTGGGTGGCACACGAAGTGGGCGATGTTGTAAATAGGAGTTAGAACAATCCATCGGCTGTTGGCGGATGTTGCTGAGCGTTAAAGGTTTGCACCGTGTGTGCAAGTCCTTAAATCCATATTCAAGGCGTTCGGATGGAGCAAGGATTACAGATTTATTACAAACACCCAAATTGCCAACCATTTGTGGAGAAATGCGAAGAATCGTCTAGATTATGTTCAGATGTTCAAATCAAACGGGACATAGGAATATAAAGAACATGCAATAATAGCATTGCCCTTCCCAAGCATGCCTAGAGTTTGAATCGAAGTGGAACCAAATGTTTGTTCAACCCCCACGACTCTTCCAGTAGAGAAGCTTTATTCAATGAAACTCAATTTAAATCCCAGCTTTTCCTACCCGACGCTTATTACTTAGTGGCTGCATCCAGTTAAAGTGTAATCCACGCTTGCTCGTTTCCAATAAAGCACACCATTATATGAAAGTGCACTGGCAGTGGTTTTAATATGACTTATCAGGGCTATTGCTCACCATTGAACAAGGGATGGAAAATAAATATAAAAATAGGTAAAAACAATGTCAAGCCCCTGGGCATTCACAGACGTACCGGTAATGGGCATAGGTCCCCTTAGAAGAAAAATTATCAAAGACACTGTTACAAATACATGTTTAAATATGCAGCGCTATTGATCTTGCAATACACAGCATTAAATATACAATGGGAATTTAATGTTCGGCAATATGCGACGTGTAATCGATTTCCCGTCTTAACCGCTCTCCTCAGACATTGTTTCTAGAATGTGTAAGCGAAAAAAGCACTGCGGTCACACACCTATGATCACTTCCATTAATTCACATTAAAAATAGGATGAAGGTAAAATGGCCAAAAGGGGGGAACCCAGCTGTCTGTGGGTCTGAGCAAAGGTAACACTCCCCATAGTATCCCCACATTCCAATCCGATCATCGCTGTTCTTTATTGACCAACTTCAGCGTGACATCGTTTGACTGCATTTATTTTGTATCTATTTATTTCTTAACAAGGCTAAATTGCTGTTTTAATAATGACCCTTCCCTGGACAATTGATTGCCGGTGGGACTCAATGGGGTGGAAAAGCCATAAAAGTTTATGGACTTGTGCGTGTTACTTTGCACTGGCTGGTTAGTGGCTCCTCTCGTACAGGAAATGAGGCCCATATAGTTTAAGTGAGCTCATTATAGAAAAGCTATTGTGTCCCGAATGGTGGCCCATTTGCAATTGAGTGCACTTCTTTTGACCATTCTATAGTTTAAAGAATGGACAGACATTTGGTACACAGGCTCTGTCACATCACAATGTTAAATGGAGCGCCATTAGAAATGGAGAGATATCACTGTGACTGACTGTCCTCCATTCAATTCAATTCAGTTTAACTTCATTCTAGGGCCTTGCACAATTTTAAACAGAAGAAGCAAGTTTAGATGTTTCTTGTTTCAATTATGTCTAGTCTAATTAATGCAATGTAGCGTTACCTGAAACGTTCGTCTATCAAATCTCTAAGCCCACATGGAAAACAATATGAGCAACGCAGTTCACCCTAATTTCTCCAAGGTGATGGTTAATATTGGCCAGTCCATTAGGTTTCTGATGATGTTTTAGAGTGTGATAAGCAAAATCACACCTAACATGACCAGGTGTGTGAAATATGACTAATAAATGCACCCAATTAATGATAGAAGAGGTTGGTTTTGACTGCTCTCCGTTCACTTGAGTCAGTCGTAATTCATGAGCTGCTGTGTTTTACAACAGAATGTTCAAGAAGGTGCTGGTTTGGGAAGCCAGGAATTTGGACGATTCAAAATGCTAACCAGAAGTTGTCATCTGAAACTGTGGGGAATTGACATGTTATTAAACATGATCAATGGATCAGTCCTGGTCAAATACCCTCCGCTGTTTACAGAATATGGTGGCCTTTGGCCTGTGTACACTGACTGACACCACAAGCTACAGTACAAGTTTTTCTGGCTTTTGAGTCACAAGCAACAAAGTCCCTGACTCAAGTTGCAAACTACCCCATCCGCATTTATTTATGGACTTTGAGCACTCAAATTGGTTGAGCGAACAATGCCAGGCATCGTAACTCTGTGGGCTGGCAGGCAGGGTTGAAGAATGAGAACTCTTCAGCCAACTCCGACCCGAGCTCCCCCCGAACGCTGTCATGTTGGCATTTCGATGAGCGGATAGTGCGTGTCGAAAGCATGCGTGGGCTTTTGAAATAACCAGGGTTGGCAAAAGCTTTGGCAGGGATCAAAGCATTCTTTGGCATGGCTTGCGATCCATCTGATTTTAGGTGCTTACCGGTTTGATGTGGAGAAATTGTGCCTATTGTCAAGACTGTACAAGTGCCGCCTGAACATTTCTTGAATGAATCATTGAAATTAAAATACCCTCTGACCATTTGATCTCACTAAGTTCATGGGTAGTCTCATTTTAAGAAAGCCCCGTTCAACTCCATAGAAGAATGTAAACGTGAACAACCGAGTAGAAAGCGGATGGCACAGTATGCAGAAAAGAATGCGCAGCTTAAAGAACCCTGCATTCATTTTTATTCCTGCTGTTTCAACAGTCAAATTTGCTTCATTAAATGCATTGTGCTGCATTTGGCTCGTTTGCTTGATGTTTTTAGGTTAGACTGTGAGCTGATCTTCAACCCACAGAGTTAAAGCTGTTAGGACCCACAGTTCCACTTGGTATGAATCACCTAACAGGATTTTAAGTGACAGAGCTTTACATATATGGTGTCTGAAAGTTAATTATCTTCTCTTTCTGGTGCAATACGAAATAGATATACACACAACTCTCACAAACACACACACATTCAAAAGGAACTTAAAGTAATGAGGTCCAAAATCATTGTAAAACATTAACATTCTGTATTTTGCACTGGTCAATTTTCTTTTCACGCATGCCTTGTTGGACCTGTATGTTTGTCACATAATGTATATTTCATTTTCACCAATAACATTTGCATTATTAATACTAATATACCCAATATACTCACACCTATGGCCATGTAGAAATCGAATTTACATTATTTAGCAACCACGTCTTTCTCCTTGCCTGATCCATAATTAGCAACGCATTGTTCTGCAGGTCCGGTCTTGACAGGGTGGATGACTTGAGGTTCAGCAATGTTACTCCATGATCACATCCCTCTTGTCTTGCTCAAGGCCAGAACGACTGTTTGCTTCCCATTCTGGCTGGGGCATTCAATCCAGAGAGCTTCCGGTTACTGGTCAGAGTGTGGTAATGGGTGGGAAAATGTATATGTCTGTGACCATCCACATTCTGTCTCGTCCCATTTCCCTTCCCATATACAGGCCCATTAGCGGAGACCCAACATTGTTCCCCTCAGCCTCCCCTCTGCCTGCTTCCACGCTCCCTTAATCTGCTAAGGAGGACAAGTGCTGCCAAGTCCCCTCTGTGCACCCTCCGTCCCTGTATTTAGACAGCCTATACGCTTGGTTCAGATGATTGGCGAGGTTTGCCTGCTAGCCACAGTGTACGCTAGCATTAACATTGCAACAAGTTCTCTGTCGACTCAGGCTGATTCTGGTCCACTGGGTCTCTCCCCAGGCACTGCGATCTGCTCCATCTGTTGTCCTGCCCGTTCCTTAACGGACGATGATTCCAAAATTACCATTTGTTTATCTTCCTGTTTCTTTTTGTATATATATTGTTTTCTCTTCTGTTCCGAATCAGAATGCTCTTAATCACCAAGTAAATGTACAAACTCTCAGAAATGTACAGTTGTAAATGTAGACAAGGCCTTTTTGAGGGGGATATTGTAATCTTGTATTCTCTGATTATGTGTTTTTTGAAAACGCATCCACATTCAGAAACTGGAAGGGAATACCGCAAAAAGGCCGATGACAACCACTGGTTTCCGTCACCGGATGTGTCGCCAGCGTGTGTGCCCTGATTAATTTGTCTTGAGTGAGTTCAGATGGGTTCATGCACGCAACCACTCACTGACACATAATCTGCTTGTCAGACGCACACCGGCAGTTTCAGAGCAGGTTAACCCATAATTAAAAGTTAATTAACACAGCATTGGGCGAAAACTGCCGAATCGGTCAACCTCAACTGGTTCCCCTGCTGCCTTCTCGGTCCTAAGAGGAACACAACCAGACAACCCACGACCATCAGCCCCGGTACTCCCAATCAATGGATCACTGAAGGTTAAGGGGGGGCGGGGGTCAGGGGGTGATCCGCGACAGACCTGCCCATCGATCATCCTTAAGAAACTCAGGATCTGTTGTGTGGCCGTCGCTTCTCCATTAAAAGCTTCATCAATGTTAATGAGTGACTCTGAGTATCTTAGACGCCCTCCTTCAATCCAGCCATCCCCCAGCCATCCCTAGGCCAACAGAATGGAATCACTGTCATGTCATCTGTCTTCAGGGCAGAGTAGCTAATCTCCTTTTTCCCTGCCTATATCTGTCAATTCTTCATTTGCTCCCTTCCCAGACCGATAGAGCACCATCGATTACCACCCGTTGGCTGGACACTGTCCCCAAGCAAGAAGCTTCAACATGGGGAGTTCCAGCCCCCACATCCCCAGCCTTTCCTCTACTCCTTCACACTATCTCTTGCCTAGATCAATATAATATGGTTTGACTCTCACCAGCTGGACGTAATATGTAATTAAACTAGTATCCAAGCTAGAATATTCCCAAAGCAAGATGCTACAGCATTTAGACTCCCTCCTTACTTCAGTGTAGTTATCCATTTATTTTCTATCTATTACACATTCATTACCATGACATAACGGATGTCATAAGCAGTCACGACAACTGGGGTCATTTGTTGAGTAAGCAACACTCATATATATATATATATATATATATACAAAAAAACTGCTTTCTAAAAATAATACAAACAAAATGATAGTCCATGAAACTAAAGCATAAATGAACATCCCATTATTATTAAAAAAACACAGGCAATTTGTTCTTAACAATTGAGAAGGATTATCTAAATATTACGGTTGGAATAGTCAAAAAAGGGCTCAAAATAAGGAATACAATTATATTTTTAACATGATTTTTCTAGTGCAACCAGAGCTTCATGCAATTGTCATATAGCCTCCTGTGACCTTATTCTACCTTAAATCCTTTGTTACATTTCACTGTTGTGGTTCATCTCATGGTTGCATTGACCTTTGGGTGACGTCTGAAAGGCGATTAAATTGTCACAGTGTCAGTGTCGCCTCGAATGTGAATAGCAGGAATTATAGCAAAAACACGCACTCGTCTGCCAGATCTTTATACAAATCCGTGTAGCCTGAACCAATATCACCATGGGAACCTTCTGATACTATTTCTTCTCACAACTTCCTTCCACTTCGATTCATTTGTAACTTAAATGAGAAAAATGTAATTCATAGCTATGTTTTTACATGGCTTTGTTCTCCTAATGCATTATGTCTCTAATGAAACCCAATTCCCTGGATTGTTCACTTTTTTCCTGGAGCTACACTATATTGGGCCAAGTAAATATAAAGTAGCGGTCTGTATAGGGGTTTTGTCATTTTGGGAAGCACCCACCAATTGTGAAAAGCTGAATAGGATGAGATTCTCAAAAGTGAGTGAACTTAGTTCCATCTCTTTTCTTCCTAATCTGCAATTGTGATGAATCCAGCTTGCTATTGCAGAGGCATCGCCGCACACAGACACACACACGTGTGCAAACGCACACACATTCCAAAAGAAATAACCCACTTGAACATTGTTTTTTTAACCAAATCATATTCATTGCAATTTACGCTGAGGTATATGTACATGATTCTTCTAAACAGTTGGTTCATTTCAAATTTTTCGGGGGTTGGTAAAATCATATATAGAATAGAAAGCATTACACAAAAAAGGAAAGCCAAATAGAATTCTACGATGAAGACTGAGGTTTGATGCGGGACACAGGTAGCAGAGGCGTAGTGAATAACAGGATTAAACTCTTCGTCAATGGACCAGCTTTACCCCCTCTTTACCGGTTCCCATTACGCTGCCATTGCACACAGCCACCCAAAAAATGAATCCACTTTTCTGTTTTCGCTATTTCAAGGTTGAGGAGAAAATGATTTACAGATAGTAATTGCATTCCCGGGGCTTAGCCATTTTCATAAATGAGATCACAAATGTAATCTGTAACAGGTGTTACCGTGTCAATACTTGCATCTTTGCAAGCGACAAATTCCACAACCAACTCTAGCAGTAACCTGATCCTGGGCACCAGACTTGTCTGAATGATCAGCTTACCAAATTCTCTTACTCCCTATCTGTCTTTCTCCATCTTTCTCTCTCTCTCATTTTCTATCACTCCCTTTCTCTCAATCTCTCCATCCCGCTATCGCTCTGGCTTTCTTTCTCTCTGGCTCTCTGTCCCTCCCTCGCTCTGCTAGCTTCGGGCACTTGTGTTAGCACTAATGTGAGTTTTACTTTATTTGAATGTAGCTTGACCTAATTTAAAAGACCTTCCTAAAGGAGACAGCTCAATACACTAAATAGAACATTCAAACACATTGATTTTGTTATTAATTCAAGCTTTCCGTTTTTAATGACAGCCCCATAGGATGTGTCCTTCCTTGGAATGGCTTGCATGGAGCCAATCCATTTGATGTTTTAATAGAGGACGGTGTGTTTTATTGCTCTTGCTTTCACTTGTTTCTTGCTTAAAATATGTATGTGTAGAATGGGAATATATATATACATGTATGTATATGTACAAAGGAAGGGTTAGGGTGAGAACAGAAGGGTTAAAATGAAGACACCACGGCAAGGAAAGAAAAAGATGCAGAGGTTTCTTATTTTTTTTCCAGAGCTGTGTGTTATATATATAGTGGGGCAAAAAAGAATTTAGTCAGCCACCAATTGTGCAAGTTCTCCCACGTAAAAAGATGAGAGAAACATCTGCATCTTTTTCTTTCCTTGCCGTGGTGTCTTCATTTTAACCCTTCTGTTCTCACCCTAACCCTTCCTTTGTTACTTCTTTGGAAAGGAGAGAAAAAGGCGCAATGGTCTCTTAATTTTTCCAGAGCTGTCTGTGTGTGTATATATATATATATATATATATATATTATATATATATATATATATATATATATATATATATATATATATATATATATATATATATATATAT